>JAODAL010028093.1:0-53889 GCA_025379985.1 Phyllomedusa bahiana | reverse complement strand
GTGGGTGAGTCCCAAAATCCCCCGCCGGTCTTGATTGGTTCATCTTGCCATGTCATCACTTCCCCTTTTTCCCTCCCAATGCTTTCCCCCCATGTATGGCCATGTGCTCGCAGCCATTTTATCAAGAAAAAGCAACTTCGTTCCCCGCGAATCACCCCAAAGTTCGTTTTCGTTACAACCGAAGTTTTCCTAAAATTTCAAACAAATTTTCCACTTCGTTAGAATCGTTCCCCCCATCCTACTCCTGACACTTTGATGCCCAAAAGCCCAGAAATTTTCCTCATCATAGAGGTGAGCCTGCTGTTCCCGGGGGGTAGGTTTAAGGAATGTAAACAGTTCCCTAGTCTCCCTTTTTTGCGCAATCACAGGAGACACAGGACAATCCTTTTCGTTACAAGGGATGTTTTAAAAAAAATGTTTTAAGTGTTATTTTTAAACTAGCCTTATGAACCTTTTCAAACTGTTTAAAAAGTAAAAAATTTGTGTGCCCAATGGACAATGTAGATTCAGAAACCTTACGCTTTTTTCTCTACAAGGACTCTGTAAGGACTTACAAACTGAAAGCAAACCTTTTTCCCCGTTCTTGCCACCCAAGGGAGGGGAAAAAATGGCGGCCTGGTAAAGGGGAGCCATACAAAACCCCAGTCCCGTGAATTTTGTTTTTAAAGGTCGTGTCCCCTGAGCTGCATCGGGGGGGTCGGAGTGGGGGAAAGGGGTTTTTGGGCTGTAACCCACGACTGTTTTTTTAAGACTGTTTATTAGGAAAATGTTTTTTGTCTGCTATGTACGGGCCCCCGGCCCCCAATATTTGGGGATGTGTTATTCTTCAGAAAAGGGGGGGGAAATGGGCGCCCCATGTCTGATCACCCAAAATAAACTGTCTGTGTAAGGTCCATATCTTATTAGATGTAATGAAATTTGGGTTTTTCTCGAAAACACGATCAGACATGAACCCGACCCCTTATTGGGATTCTACACTTTCCCTCATGAAATTTTGGATCGGCCCCTACCCGGGAAAAAGGAAAGGAAGTTTCCCAAGAGAGTGTATTTGGAAGAAGAAGGAGGTTGTTCCCTTTCAAGTAAGGGGGGGTGTGTGCCTTTCCTAAAGGCAAGCTGAAGGAACCATGGTATCATCCCTTGGCCACAGTAAATTCCAGAGCTGTGGCAAACTGAAAAAACTACTTGGTGTTCACAATAAGGGAAGGTTTGAATTCCCCCAGGAACTCAGCAGCTCCACAGAGTCAGGAGTTCAATGGTGACAGAAGCCAGGATGCCTATAGGACCCGCACTGCCTGTTCCTGGAAGGGATCACTGATCCAGCATTTTTCTCTTGGAAATCAAAGAATCCAAGAGTCCTGTTATCAGATGTGTAATTAGCAGCAGGTGAGCTCCACCGCACGACAGCAGAGAAACTGAACTCTCATCACACATGTGAGGCAGAAATCCTATTTCCTGGACTGGGTAACACCTCAATGCAATGTCTGCAGAGCTTCAGTAAACTGCAAGTGTTGTTAACTCTGCCTGGATGTGTTTGTTTTCTGCCACATCATCCTGCACCATCTGCCCTGGGAGTCAGCCCTAGTTGGGGAGGGGCTAATCACCAGGCACTAATTACCACCATCTATCTCCCAGGGATCTCCATTAGTGCCAGGCCAAACTCTGGCCGACAGCCCCAACTGGCATCACAAACTTTTTCAATAAATCCAACTTTGCCAAGCTGCCGCCGCGCCTGGCTGGGCCTGCCCAGCCCTCGGACCCCCGTGTACTACTACTGAGGCCGGCCGGGGCGGTACACATGCAGTAATTGATGGTCTATAGCGCCTCAGAACAGTACAGTGCTGTACTACATGTTCTGTACTCCTATTACATGTATTAGTGAGGTGCATGCAGTGATTGGCGGTCTATAGCATCTCTCTACAGTACAGTGCGGTACTACAAGTCCTGTACTGCTCTTACATGTATTAGTGAGGTGCATGCAGTGATTGGTGGTCTATAGCGCCTCTCTACAGTACAGTGTGGTACTACATGTCCTGTACTGCTCTTACATGTATTAGGGAGGTGCATGCAGTGATTGGTGGTCTAGTAGCGCCTCTCTACAGTACAGTGTAGTACTACATGTCCTGTACTGCTCTTACATGTATTAGGGAGGTGCATGCAGTGATTGGCGGTCTATAGCTCCTCTCTACAGTACAGTGCGGTACTACATGTCCTGTACTGCTCTTACATGTATTAGTGAGGTGCATGCAGTGATTGGTGGTCTATAGCGCCTCTCTACAGTACAGTGTGGTACTACATGTCCTGTACTGCTCTTACATGTATTAGTGAGGTGCATGCAGTGATTGGTGGTCTATAGCGCCTCTCTACAGTATAGTGTGGTACTACATGTCCTGTACTGCTCTTACATGTATTAGTGAAGTGCACACAGTGAATGGCGGTCTATAGCACCTCTCTACAATACAGTGCGGTACTACATGTCCTGTACTGCTCTTACATGTATTAGTGAGGTGCATGCAGTGATTGGTGGTCTATAGCGCCTCTCTACAGTACAGTGTGGTACTACATGTCCTGTACTGCTCTTACATGTATTAGTGATAGTGAGGAGCATGCAGTGATTGATGGTCTATAGCGCCTCTCTACAGTACAGTGTGGTACTACATGTCCTGTACTGCTCTTACATGGATTAGTGAGGTGCATGCAGTGATTGGTGGTCTATAGTCCCTCTCTACAGTACAGTGCAGTACTACATGTCTTGTACTGCTCTTACATGTATTAGTAGAGGTGCATGCAGTGATTGGTGTGTCTATAAGCTCCTCTCCTACAGTACAGTGCGGGTACTACGTGTCCTGTACTGCTCTTACATGTATTAGTGAGATGCATGCAGTGATTGGTGGTCTATAGCTCCTCTCTACACTATAGTGAAGCACTACATGTCCTGTACTGCTCTTACATGTGCCAGGATGAGTGTCTCCTCTGGGATTCAGGTGAGGGCCCCATTGTGTATATAGTCCATGACCCTAGAAGCTCCTGTCCTCATCATAGAAAGTGATTCCCAACTTCCAGCAGCTCTTTCTGATCTTGTCTGGTAGGACGCGCCTCATCAGTATTAGTATCTGCTGCATTGTCCATCTCCATTTTGCCTTATGTTGTTGACATTTTGGGGCTTCAGAACCAATGACCAGTTTTTCTTAGAGTGGGTTCTCAAGTTAGAATACATTCAACTTACTACGGTCGTCCGCGAAGCAATTAATATTGTAACTCGCTGGGCAAGTTTATAGTGATCACAAAAGGTTTCTAGTCAATCAATACAGTTGTTTAATTGAATGTTCATTGTACAAAAACAAAAGTTGGTCATGTGTTTGTATTTAATTTAGCTTTTTCATAAAAAAAATTGCAGTCTTATAAGTCTATCGCCAATTTAAAGTTATTTTATCTGAGCATTCCGGGATGTTAGAAAACACTCGCCCTCATTTACTACTGTGATTGTGACAAAGTGCGACAAAAAGTGGCACAGCATGTCACAAGCACACTTATTATGGGCTTTATAAACTTTTTGCAAACTTTCCTCTACAGGGGGTGTGGCTTCCCAAAGCGTGGGTGTAGCTTTGTGGGAAAACTGGCATGACCATGATGTGATGAGAATGCACCAAAATTTGAATTTAAAATAATTTTAATGCCTAAAGCTGCGTTAAATGTATCAAGCAGCACGAGCCACTGTGCTAAATCTGGCACATTTTAGGGCTGCCTGTCTAAGTTTCCACTGTCTAACTTCTAGATAGTGATAGTAAATGAGGGCTACTGTATACTAATGAGTATTTTTACATTTAATTATATTGTTAACTACCATATCATGCAGGGCTGGAGCAAGGTATTTGGGTGCCATGGGTGCAACAAGAACTCATAGGGCCCCAAAGCAAAATGAGGTGGGGCCCTACCCCTTATAGGGGATGTATCTCTTCATCAGTTCAGCTGTTTTCTTGAAGCTTGATTCTCTCAGTTCCTCAAATCCAGGGGCGTTTCTTCCCCTCCCAACTGGGTGTTTCTTAACTGAAGGGGGAGAACATCATCCCCCCTTCACTGTTCGTGCTCCCTCCCGAGTCAGTGTGTTTGTTTGAGATTAGTGGGAGGGATAGTACATCCCTGTTCTCCCCCCCCCCCCCCCATCTGAGTCCACATGTCACTGTGTCGTTCCTCTCCCTATGCAGCCTTATTTTGTAAGAGCTATTTACATACCAGAGCCCTGCATTCAGTCTAGACTGTCTTCTATGAACTCAGAGCACTGATCTCTTCTCCTCTCACAGCTGGAGATTTGTTACAGTTGAATCCAGTCTGTCTCCTTTCTATGTTTACACGCAGCAGCATTAGGCACCGGGGCACAATTCTGCTGTTTTGTGATAGTAGCAGCAGCTGCAGTGTTACTGTGCAGCTGCTGGCTATGCAGTGTGAAATGCTGCCAGCCTCTTATTCTGGGTAAGAGAGGCAGGAATGCGCGCTCCCGTGAATACGACCGGGGCCCAGACAGAATGTAAATTAGTAGACCCGTCAGCCAATAAAATGAATGGAGGTGGAATCCGACCGGCACTGGGGAACAGTGTTTACACAAAACGAAGATAAGGAAGACTGTGAAAACAAGAAAGCTCTGCAAATGACATCCAATTGCAAAGTTGCTTGTTTTCACTGTCCCCTTATTCTGAAGACCATTTAATGTAGTGATACAAACCCCTTTAATTACTATAGACTAAAATAGCAGCATAGGCTGCAATAACAAAAGGTGTTAATGATATCGCCATATGTCAGTGGACCCACATAGTAGCGCTATATAGCAGAAAACCACCAACTACCTGTTCTCTACAAAAAGGAACAATGTTCTTGTATCTGAGTCGGCCCCCTCAACCTCTGGGCTCCATAGCAGTCCCGTTGGCTTCTATGGCTTCAGTCATGCCTATGTTGGGTGCCCTAGTCAAAGAAGACAGTTAGCTTCCCACCAGATTTCTCCATACCTTGTCGCGCCCCTTCCTGTCTGGCATGTAGTGAAGTCCTCGGCGGTCACCAACCTCTGCCTACCTGCTGTCCAGGCCTTGATATCATGTATTATAATTTGCAAAGACCATTCTATGTTGGGGCATGGATGTACATGACTTTGGGGTGGTCGTGATTGGAAGCAATGGCAAAAATATTATTTTACTAGAAGATTAGTAGATAATTGGAAGAACCTTCTGGCGGGTGGGGATGGAAAACAATGACTGTAAACCTGTCTGGGATAAACATGTATCTACCCTACAATAATACTACAAAGGAAATAGCATAAGAGCCAACTGGATGGAGCAGAAGGGCTTTTCTTGCCGTCATCTTCTATGTTTCCATGTTGCTATGTCTGGTCAAAGTTGTCTTCATATTTCTTTTTGATTTTGCTTTGTTACTAGTATATTTAGTTGCAATTTTTCTTTTTGAAATTTTTGTTTCCTTCACAATATTTCTGCAAGGAGAAGCAGATATGAGACAAACATCTAAACGCTTGCTCTGGCGGAACATTGTCCTCGTAAACCAAAAGGCAACCTAAAGTCAAAACATGTGGCGAGGCCAAGTAACATCTATGGGGATTCCAAGTACACTTGAATGATGATGATAATGATGATGATGATGAGTTGAACAAGATGTCGTAATGCAAATGTGCATGCAAAGGCAGAGCGGCACAGAGCCAACGGTGTAGGCTCATATAATAGGGTTTATCCTCTGTAGATGACGTTTCACGGATGTGGACCTGGAACCAGTAATCTCCTTATTAGGCAGTAGCTGGCACTAGAGAAGGAACAGGAGGAGAAAAACCCTAAGACAAACCATAGAGGGGGTCAGTTGGTGGGAAACATTGAAGCAGAGCTAGTCGAGAGTGAGAGCGGTCTTTACCCCATCCAGCACGGGACTTATATAAGTTAAGTCCGGCCAAGCGTCAAGTTGTCCAGTCTGGCCAAGGTCCAAGTCAGGCCAAGGGTCAAGTCAGGCCAAGGGTCAAGTCATGTTGGTAGATATCAGCATTGGTATAAGAAGACTACGTATGGAGAGAGTGGGAGACTCCCTTCCCACAGGTGTGCCTTCTGAGGATCAAGTCAGAAGTACCTCTAGGCCCCAAGCAATACAAGGAGACACAAAAAACAGTGGGCTACGCATTAAAGGGGTATTCCCATCTTGTTGTTGAGCTTTAAACATGTAGGCAAAGGTAAATAAAGGCTATTATCAACTACATTGCTGTTCTGATTTTGCTTCCTGTCATTGTTGGAGCAGTTCTTATCTCCTGCTTATGTACACAAGCTTCCATAGGTTACTGAACACCTCTCTCTGCTCTATTAGTGGCCGGGATGGTGAGTTCACTCCCTGATATGTCTTATCGGCAGCACAGAAGCATGTTTATGTTTCTTACTGACAAACTGTATACGTTTGCTCTGCTGTTTAAACACCTGTTTCACTAATGTCCATCTAATATGTTCACTTAGGAATAGCAGAGATGAAATGTCACTGCTATAGAACCACGGACAGCCTGAACAAGAAGTGGAAGCCTGCAGCTGTAGAACCACCCACAGTCTGAACATAAAGTGGAAGCCTGAAGTTGTAGAACTACCCACAGCCGGAACAGGAAGTAGGAGCCTGAAGCTGTAGAACTGGTCACAGGATGAACAGGATTCGGAAACCTGAAGTTTTAAAACTGCCCAACAACCTGAACATGAGGTAGGTACCTGAAGCTGAAGAATCACCCATAAGCTGAACAGGAAGTGGAAGAATGAAACTGTAGAACCACCCACAGCCTGAACAGGAAGTGGGAACCTGAAGTTGTAGAACCATTCCACAACCTAAACAGGAAGTGGAAGCATGAAACTGTAGAACCACCCACAGTCTCAACAGGAAGTGGGAGCCTGAAGCTGTAGAACTGCCCACAACCTGTACAGGAAGTGGGAGCCTGAAGCCGTATAACAGCCCACGGCCTGAACAGGAAGTAGGAGCTAAAGCTGGCTGTGAAGAGCAGGCTCTGTATTACAGCCAGATGGGAAAACCTTTTAAGTATCATTCCAAACCAATAGCAGTTACCGTTTATCTTTTCATGAAACCTTTGACAGACCTCCAGTCTTTTCTGTTACTCTTCTATACATCGGATATTACAAATGGTCAAAATGTCTCTATACATCCAGTGTATGACTTTTTTGTTGTTAGACAGTAGTGATCTGAGCCCATTCCATGAAATAACGTATATATCTAGAGAACCGCTGCATCGATATAATGGTCACTATTAGGACACAGTGAGTGCAGCCATGATATAGTAGCTAAATTAATCATTGACATAAGTGACATTCGTGTTGTATATAAAAACTTGCACTAAACGTAGATGAAGCTATTAACAAATAAAGTGCTGTTGGTACAAGTTACTCACCATGACCCACAAGTCTCTCCATGACCTCTCCCCTCCATACATCTCTGCCTTAATCTCCAGATACCTCCCCTCACGCAATCTCCGCTCCTCACAGGACCTTCTTCTCTGCTCTTCTCTTACAAGCTCCTCAC
Source organism: Phyllomedusa bahiana (assembly GCA_025379985.1). Lineage (NCBI taxonomy): Eukaryota > Metazoa > Chordata > Amphibia > Anura > Hylidae > Phyllomedusa > Phyllomedusa bahiana. Next base: position 46,344 of record JAODAL010028093.1, on the reverse strand, counting down.
ACAACCATCTCCAAGACTTCTCCCGTGCTTCCCTCACACTCGGGACTAACTTCCCCAACACCTCAGACTTTCCTCCACCTTCACTAGTCTCAAAAGGAACCTGAAAATCCATCTCAACCCATCAGGATATAACCTGCAATAACACCTCCGCCATTACACCACCCTTTGTACTTTGTCTGGATCTATGTTATGTATGTAACCCCCCTTGAATGTACTGCGCCCTGGAACTAATGGAATTTTAAAGTAAACAATAATAATTTAAAAAGATGGCAAATTCCATTGAGACCGTCAAGTTAAAGTTTTCTTCAAAATGTTCTGTAATGCGTTAAGTGTCAAGTTATCATTTGCTACTTCTGTATCTCCAAACTTTATCTAATGGACAAATCAGGCAGACAGCTTAACCTGAATAGTGTTATGGCCACATAGGACTGCACACTAGGCTCCATGGCTAGGAAGATATGTAGAGAGAGGAAGGCAACCACCTAGAGCACCTACCTCTGCCTGTCAGGAAGGGGGCTTAAGGAAGTATGGAGTGGTTAGTAGCAGAGCCCACTCCAAACATGGCGGATGCTGGCTGTTTGTTAAAGCCGGCACCTGACATAAGCATCTAAGACTGGAGATAACTGATCCCAACTGTATAACTACTAAGATCCTACAGTCAATGTCGGTAGTGGGCAACCCCTTCCATCTCCTGATTGGCTCTACTGTGATACAATGACAGTATACAGTCATGGTAGTCTAATAAAAGCCCCCAGGCCACCATCTTACTGCCCCCATTGGTGTGGGTATGATAAAACAGGTGTCATTGCACAGTATTCTACAAAATATTTTACATGTCATTGTGTCCTCTTTACCCTGAAGTGACTAAAATTGCAAGTAAGAAAAAAATGTAAAAAGTTTTAAAAATATATAAAAAAAAGTTCAGAACCCCTCTTTTTCCCGTTGTACAAACCAAAAAACAATCAAACATAACTGGTATCGCTGGATCTGTAAAAGTCCGATTAACCCCTTCCCGCCGCAACCTTTTCAGGTTTTTTTTTGGCACATTCGTATTTTCCTTCCCGCCTTCCAAGAGCCATAACTTTTTTCCTTTTTCCATCTACTTAGACATAAGGGGGATTTTCTTTTGTGGGACAAAATGTACTTTGACTTTGATTGTACTATAGATTATGCTGGGAACCGACAAAAAAATCTAAGTGAGATGAACTGTGGAAAAAAAAACTTACTTGCGCCATGTTTGTGGGAGTTTGGGTTTTACGGTGTTCACTCTTCAGTATAAATAGTGAGTTCTCTGTATTCTGCAGGTTGATGTGATTTCGGGGATTCCAAATGTGTTGGATTTTTGTCATGTTTATTTCCGTGTAAAAAATACAAACATTTTCTATTTTTTTTATTTTGGGCTGAAGCATCATTTACTTTGACCAATAACTTTTTTTTATTAATTGAAACCATTTTTGGATAGATGTGACTTTTTTGATCACTTTTATTCCAATTTTTAGAGGACGTGAAATGACCAAAAAAAAACCCCGCAATTTTGTTGTTTGGAATTTTATTCTTCTACGGTGTTTACCCTACGGGCTAAATAATGCTATATTTTAATACAAGGGTCCAAATATGTGTAAATTTAACTTTATTATTTTATTTTTTAATTTGTAAAATGGCAAAAGAAGGGTGATTTGAACTTGTAATATTTTTTATTCTTTTATTACACTTTTAAACATTTTCTTTTTTTACTTGTACTTTGAGTCCTCTCAGAGTACTTGACTCCTACGGGGCATGATCATTAGTACAGCGTTTTGCATTGTATAAACAATGTAGAAGGGTGAACAAAGGTGACGTTTTACCACTTCCTTCCAGGAAAACATGGCGGCAATGGAAGCCTTCACAAGGCTTCCAACTGAAATGTAAACTGATCGGCAATCTCACCACAGTGGACTTGATTCTTGGAGTCCACCAATGGAGATGATTTTTGAGGCTCACCAGTGGAATTGATTTTTGGAGCCTAACAGTGAAATTGATTTTTGGGGCCCACCAGTGAAATAGATTCTTGGGACCTATCAGTGAAGTTAATTCTTGAGGTCAACTAGTGGAGTTGATTCCTGGGCCCCACCAGTGGAGATGATTTTTGGGACCCACTAGTAGAATTGATTCTTGCGGCCCACCAGTGGAGTTGATTCTTGGGGCCCATCAGTGGTGATGATACTTGGGGCCACCAGTGGAGATGGTACTTGGGGCCACCAGTGGAGTTGATTCTTGGGGCCCATCACTGGGGCTGAATTTTGGGGTCCAAAAGTGAAGATGATTCTTGGAGCCCACCAATGGAGTAGATTCTCGGGGCCCCCAATGGAGTGGGTTCTTGGGGCCACTATTGGGGCTCAACAATAGATTTGATTCTTGAGATCCACCAGTACAGATGATTTGAATCTTGGAGTTCCCTAGTAGAATTGATACTCGGGGCTCGCCAACGAAGTTGAATTTTCAGGCCCATCTTACAGCAACTGCTCATGACTCTCATACTCTTTCTCTTTTATAGCTTTCATTCTATGCCTTTTTTTCCTGAAAACAGACCCAGGCCTATTCTGTCATAGGATCCACTGGGGGGTTCCCCTGCTTCCATGTGGATCAGTCCAAGCCGTGCTGTAGCACAATAGTTGAAATCAGTCAATTACGACACAAAAACAGTTCTTTGGCCCCCAACTCTTAAACCCATCACCGCACCCTATGAAAACACAAATCTCCATCCTGCTGCTACCACTCACAATGTCCTCTCCGGGCCCATACCCACCTTATTATTTGCATTATTCCCCAAAATTTCATTCCCCTGTGAAAGAAAACCCTGTTTGGGGTTAAATTTTGTGAGAAAATAAACCAGTGCCCTCCTTTTGACTTTAATATAAAAAACCACATTACTCCGTTACGAGTCCAGGAAAGGTTGTACAAATGTTATTCACAGAAATCATAGAATAAAATTTAAATAACGTGTCATCAAAAAATATTTGTAAAGGGCCAAACTGAAGAAAAGTTCGCCTAAAACCAAACCCTTCGTCTGGGACTTTATATGGGACATCACATGGTTGATCACTATATGTACGCTCGCACTGTAGGGAAGAAGATCAGCTATGAAAACAAGAGGCAAGAAGAAGAGAAGGGAAACAGCAACTAAAGAAGAGCTAAAAATAGGGGTACGGACGAGGGAATCAGGGATGGGGGGGGGGGGGGGATTTTGGTGGGTGGGGACACAATACCAAATAATATTAGATATCAACATTGTCAGATTTTTTTTATATTATTAAATATTAGGAAGAAGATAACAAGAAGGTAAAAGCAATAAGAATGAGGAAAGAAAAGGGGGGGAGGGACAAACCGAGGAACCCGGGGAGGGGGGCACAGGAAAGCCTGGGATGGGTAAGTATTAGCAAAAAAAAAAATTTTCCCCCGGGGAGGGGGGGGTGGGTATTGGGACCCAGAGGAAAGTATAGCATTGAGCCAGAGGTCAGTGGGGGGTATCATGGGCCGTTTTTTTGCTGGGGGAAATGTTTGTCTAGTTTAAATTTAGATAATGAAAAAAAACCCCCCTTGCAAGGGCCCCCCCATTTCAGAAATTATACGCCTCTAGGTCTCCTATATACCCCACCTTTTCACTACTGCACAGCAATAATGTTTTCTAACACTTTCCCATCTCTGCCGTTTCTCTGTTCACCTCTTCCCATTTCCCTATGATTCACTATCTCCTCCTCTTTTTTCCCCTTTCCCTAATTTGGTTGCTGTATCCTTTCCTGTATTCTGGCCTCTTGTCTTTTTATCTGATCTTCTTCCTCTCTACAGTGCTGTGCTCTATGTACATAGTCCTTAGTATCCTACTCATATGATGGCATTACTTTCCAGATATGAACTGAAGAAGGCTCTGTTTGAGCCAAAACGTTTTCTTCTAGCCCGGATCCCTCTACAAATTATATAATATACTCAAGGTTTTGAGAGTTGCACTGTATTCTAGGATTTGTGTGAGTAAACACCGTATGACTTTTCCTAAATGCAGAATGTTGTGCTTTGATTTTCTACATGTGACTTCTACAGGACTGTTACCCCTTCCACAGAGTGCCCTTCTAACAGAGCCGTATGCAGCACCATTGTTATATAGTTATCTAGGTTGAGCAATGAGACAGAGATGTTCTACCTGACGCTTCATGCTTGTCTGATGGGATTCTGATGCACCAAAGGTTTTGTAAAATAGCACAAGAAAAAAGAAGAAGAAGAACTCTAGAACTCAAAATGGGGGCAGGTTTTGTTCCAAAAAGGTTAGAGAGCAGTTTGACAGAAAGTTTTGTTTCTTCTACTTTTACTACATTAACTACTTGCTGATGACCCATTGACTATAAATGTCCAGACAGTCAACATATTACTCTGCAAGGACGTTCTGAAATATCTATGCAGAGTTAGCTCAGTATGCAGCTGTTGGAGCGGAGAACCGGCTGTCAGTGGCAGCCGGACCCTCTATTGAGAAGTCAGGGATGGTTTCACACTGTCCCTGCCTTCCTGATCTCTGTTTGTACACTGCTCAATGAGCTCTGTGCATACAAAACAGCAGGAAGCCTTTACGACGATCATGGAGCTCATTAGCTGCAGGAGCTGCTAGGTCTCATCAGACCCAAATCAGCTCTGCAGTGATTTCAGGAGGCTGCATTTCCTCTGTAAATGGAGCTAACATAACAGCCCCAATTATAGGGAAAATTTCTGTCTTTTCTGATTTGATCGCTTCACAATATGTAAAATAAACAAAAAATTAAAAAAAGAAAAAAATGCTGAAACAGCATATTTTAGTCCTTTTCCTCGTGACCCTAAAACTAGGTACCGCCTATGTAAAAACATCCAAAATGGAAAGCTTATACAACTACAAAACTTATTTTTATGCCACTTTTCGCAACTTAAAAATAAATAATGCAGAAAAGATTTTTTTTTTCATTTTTATATTTTCCCTGATATAAGTTTTTTTTTCTAAATCTACCTAAAAATAAAACCTTACGTATCACTGAAAAATACTCCAAAAAATCTGTAGAATTTTTTACTGAGCGCGAGAAAGCGCTATAGTGCTCACACCCTCTTGTACTAAAGAAGAACCCCAAAAACTGGAAAACACTTGACCTAAAATATAACCTTTAATATATCTCTATTAAAATACATCTAAAAATACCCTACAATTACCCTATACCCTACACTTAATCCCTACGTATCCAAATTAAGGGGATCCAAATTAAGGCAACCCCTCCCAGAACCTATCCTCTCAAAAACCACCCTAGTCTACCCTATTGCTACTCAATGAGAATATATCAAACAAATACTAATCACCTATATTCACAACAAAAAGCCTTGTTTATATCTTCCTAAGGCTAGCGATTATATAGGTGAATGTACATACACAGAAATACCTATCAATAAACACGATAGTGGCCTAATATAAATCCTGTGTTAAACCTTCATTGCATTTTAGACCCTATAAAAGAAGAAGCCGACGCGTTTCCTCCCAAGATACCGGGATTCATCAGGGCCAAAAGATATCGGGTTAAGATTTTTATCTGTCAAATATACTCAACCCAAAACCTATAAGTGTACTAACGAAAATAAAAAGACGCCCGGTTAGGAAGGGGTTAATGTCGTTATTAGAATATTTACATAAAGAGATTTTAAATTAAGGGTGCTTTCACACGCTGCACTTTTGGTACATTTTTTGATGCTTTTTGGGTGCATTTTTTATAGTTTTTGTGCATTTTTTATCCTTTTTTGGTGCATTTTTAATTTTTTTGGGTGCTTTTTTTTGCTTTTATGGTGCATTTTTTATTTTTTTGGGTGCATTTTATCTGCTTTTTTGGTGCATTTTTAAGCCGTTTTTGGTGCATTTTTTTTACACGTTTTTTTAAAAAAAATTATGCTTTTTTTGGTGCATTTTTCAACGCATTTTTGGTGCATTTTTTATGCTTTTTGGTGCATTTTTAATGCATTTTTGATGCGTTTTTGGTGCATTTTCTATTTTTCTATGCTTTTTTGGTGAATTTTATAACGCCTTTTGGAACATTTTTTGCTGCTTTTTTTGGTGCATTTTTTGATGCTTTTTGGTGCATTTTTTGACGCTTTTCAGTGCATTTTTGACGCTTTTTTTGGTACATTTTTTGATGCTTTTTGGTGCATTTTTTTATGCTTTTTGGTGCATTTTTTATGCTTATTGGTGCATTTTTGATGTTTTTTTGGTGCATTTTTGATGCTTTTTTTGTGCATTTTTTATGCTTTTTAGGTGCATTTTTTTATGCTTTTCAATGCATTTTTGATGCTTTTTGTTGCATTTTTAATTGCTTTTTGGTGCATTTTTTAATGCTTTTTTGGTGCATTTTTATGCTTTTTTGGTGCATTTCTTGATGCTTTTTTGGTGCATTTTCTATGCTTTTTTGGTGAATTTTTTGATGCTTTTTGGTGCATTTTTTATGCTTTTTTGGTGCATTTTTGTTGTTTTTTGGTGCATTTTTGACGCTTTTTTTGTGCATTTTTTACGCTTTTTAGGTACATTTTTTTGATGCTTTTCGGTGCATTTTTGACGCTTTTTGTTGCATTTTTAATGCTTTTTTGGTGCATTTGCTGTGCTTTTTTGGTGCATTTTTAATGCTTTTTTGGTGCATTTTTATGCTTTTTTGGTGCATTTTTTGATGCTTTTTTGGTGCATTTTCTATGCTTTTTTGGTGAATTTTATAACGCTTTTTTTGTACATTTTTTGATGCTTTTTGGTGCATTTTTTGATGCTTTTTGGTGCATTTTTTGACGCTTTTTCAGTGCATTTTTGACGCTTTTTGGTACATTTTTTATGCTTTTTGGTGCATTTTTTATGCTTTTTGGTGCATTTTTGACGTTTTTTTTGGTGCATTTTTGACGTTTTTTTTGTGCATTTTTGACGCTTTTTAGGTGCATTTTTGGATGCTTTTCGGTGCATTTTTAACACTTTTTCGGTGCATTTTGACGCTTTTTGGTGCATTTTTTACGCTTTTTCAGTGCATTTTTGACGCTTTTTGGTGCATTTTTAATGCTTTTTGGTGCATTTTTTTATGCTTTTTTGGTGCATTTTTAATGCTTTTTTGGTGCATTTTTATTCTTTTTTTGGTGCATTTTTTGACGCTTTTTTGGTGTATGTTTGATGCTTTTTTGTGCATTTTTATGCTTTTTTGGTGCATTTTTTTTATGCTTTTTTGGTGCATTTTTGACCCTTTTTGTGCATTTTTATGCTTTTTTGGTGCATTTTTGATGCATTTTTTTGTGCAGAAGTCACAGCAATTAATGCATAAAAAAACACACCAAAAATGCACCGTGTGAAAGCACCCTAATAGACAAAGGAATGAACGTATACGCAATGATGTAAGACAAATATCCTGAGGTGTTTACTTTTCTTAATGTGATTGCCACTACTCTAAAACAAAACCAAAAAAAAAAACAAGCATGCAAACTAAAAGAATTTGGGAAAATACACATCTGTCTCCCCGGAAATTATGGACTATTGCTTTGGTTTTTACGTGCAATATTACGCCTCAAGGTAAACTGTACACAGTAGACGTTTAACTACTTGTTCTTTTGAAATCTTCCAATTTTAATCTTAAAGTTCTAGCAATTTACTCATTCTCATTAACCATATGTGCTTTACCCGAATGCATAATTTATTATATAACACAAATGATCCCATAATCAATACCTTTTTCACCGAGGGCTCTATAAGTCCTATCAATAATACCGCATCAATAGTCAAAAGACATCGCTCAGGATACTAAACGTATGAGCACAGATGTAATGACTGATTATAAAACTTGCTCCGGAAAGTGTATATAATTTCAATTTATACTGTTGTTTTAGCAGAGAAATTGGGAATCTCGCAAAGGAAAGTTGCTATAGCTATAGGGCACATTTAATTGCATTTTCAAAACTTCTTTTAATCCTATAATAACAAAAAATTAAATCAGTGCTGACATTTTTTTGTTGCCAGAAGAAGGTAGTAAAAGGGTAGAGAAATAATTGTTAATTCTAAGAACATAATTAGCAACTTTAAAGCTTTAATCTAGAAATGCATATTCGGAGTCCGGGAGAAAGATTAAGAATTGATAGCGAAAGTCTTTGAAAATGTAACTGTCTTTGTTTTTAATTGTAAATTATGAAGGTTTTAATTAGCTCATTCGTCGGGTTGATAACATAAACAAATAGGCAGGTTTAGATATTTAGTGAAACATTTTAAGTCAATAGGAAACACGTTCCGAAAGGTGTTCAAATCTCAAGAAGGTAGGGAATCTGAAACATTGTGACAAAATACATTACAAAAACATCATAGCAGGCAATCCCCAAGTTGCAAACATCTGACTTAAAGGGGTTTTCTCAATACAAAGATTAAGGTTCGACCTAAAGGGACAGGTCATTGAAGACTTTTTCGTAATACAATGGTCAATAGATTTTACGTTAGTTATGATAAGATAAGAGATATTTTATGTGCTCTGAGTTCACACAGATTTCTACGGTTACCTAGTTCAGTGACCGTAACTCTTACTAGCTTAGTAACTCTCATCTGACTAGAGCAGAGACAAAATACATTACATAAAATATCATAGCACAGGCAATCCCAGATTTACAAACATCTGACTTAAAGGGGTTTTCTCAATACAAAGATTAAAGGGGTTGTCTCACTACATTGATTCCTCTTACCTCAGTCCTGTTTTCTTGGTTTTATTTTAAATTCAGGGGCGTGTTTACTGGCTTCCACTAGGCTGCAGTAGAAGTCACGTCTGTAGCTATAGCAACCAGTGCTGGAAGCCTATCATGAGGGATCAAATAGGTCAGTAGCTATAGCAAGCAGTGCTGACAGCCTATCAGGATAGATCAAACAGGTCTGTAGCTATAGTAACCAGTGCTGGCAGCCTATCAGGTGAGATCAAACAGGTCTGTAGCTATAGTAACCAGTGCTGGCAGCCTATCAGGAGAGATCAAACAGGTCTGTAGCTATAGCAACCAGTGCTGGCAGCCTATCAGGAGAGATTGAACAGGTCTGTAGCTATAGCGACCTGAGGAGCTGATGCAGCCCATACAAGAGGGGATATCTCAGAATAGGTAGGACACTGGTAATGGACACATATTGCAAAGTGACTTGTTTTTGCAAGATCTTTAACATAAAAAGCAGTGATCCTTGTAGAGAGGCAACCCCTTTAAGGTTCAACCTAAAGGGACAGGTCATTGAAGACTTTTTCGTAATACAATGGTCAATGGATTTTACGTTAGTTATGAAAAGATAATATGGTAGTTATGATAAGATAAGAGATATTTTAAGTGATCTGAGTTCACACAGATTTCTATGGTTACCTGGTTCAGTGACCATAACTCTTACTAGCTTACTAACTCTCATCTGACTACAGCATTGACAAAATCATTAAGATTTTGAGGCTGTTGGTTGGCAACTCGGAGCTTCAACTCCCTCCATAAGTTTTCTATGGGATTAAGTTCTGGAGACTGGCTAGGCTACTCCATGACCTAAACGTGCTTCTTTTTGAGCCACTCCTTTGTTGCCTTGGCTGTATGTTTTGGGTCATTGTCTTGCTGGAAGACCCAACCACTATCCATTTTTAATATCCTGGCGAAGGGAAGGAGGTTGTCACTCAGGATTTTACAGTACATGGCTCCATCCATTCTCCCATTGATGCAGTGAAATAGTACTGTGCCCTTAGCAGAGAAACACCCCAAAACATCATGTTCCCCCTCCATGCTTGACAGTGGGGACAGTGGGTTCTTTGGGTCATAAGCAGCATTTCTCTTCCTCCAAACACGGCGAGTTGAGTTAATGCCAAAGAGCTCAATTTTTGTCTCTTCAGACCCCAACACCTTCTCCCAATCACTCACAGAATCCTCCAGGTGTTTATTGGCAAACTTCAGACGGGCCTGCACATGCGCCTTCTTGATCAGGGGGGACCTTGCTGGCACTGCAGGATCTTAAACCATGACGGTGTAATGTGTTACCAATGGTTTTCTTGGTGACTGGGTTCCCAGCTGCCTTGAGATCATTAGCAAGTTCCCCCCGTGTAGTTTTAGGCTGATCTCTCACCTTCCTCATGATCAAGGAGACCCCACGAGTGGAGATTCTGCATGGTGCCCCAGATCGATGTCGATTGACGGTCATTTTGTATTTCTTCCATTTTCTTACTATTGCACCAACAGTCGTCTCCTTCTCACCCAGCATCTTACTTATGGTTTTGTCGCTCATTCCAGCTTTGTGCAGGTCTATGACCTTGTCCCTGACATCCTTAGAAAGCTCTTTGGTCTTGTCCATGTTGTAGAGGTTAGAGTCTGACTGATTAATTGAGTCTGTGGACAGGAGTCTTTTATAAAGGTGACTATGTTAGACAGCTGTCTGTAATGCAGGTAACGAGTTGATTAGGAGTCTAACTGGTCTGTAGCAGCCAGAACTCTTAATGGTTGGCAGGGGATCAAATACTTATTTCTCTCAGCAAAATGCAATTTTATATAATTGATACAATGTGATTTTCTGGAATTTATTTTGGATATTCTATCTCTCAATGTTAAAATTAACCTACCCTTAAAATTATAGACTGTTCATGTCTTTGTCAGTGGGAAACTTACACAATCAGCAAGGGGTCAAATAATTATTTCCTTCATTGAATATACATTTTATCAATTCGTTACAAGATGTGTCAGATATCTCCTGAAGCCTTATACAAGAGCGAAAATCCTCCCATTACCCCCCACAGACTCACACAACCACGGAGTGCGGGACCAATAATATTTCCTGGAGGGACAAAATATGAGGTTTAAAGGGGTTGTCTCACTACATTGATTCATCTCGCCTCAGTCCTGTTTTCTTGGTTTGAGTTTGAATTCAGGGGCGTGTTTACTGGCTTCCACTAGGCTGCAGTAGAAGCCAGGTCTGTAGCTATAGCAACCAGTGCTGGCAGCCTATCATGAGAGATTGTAAAGGCTCGGTAGTATAGCGACTGAGAGCTGATGCAGCCCATACAAGAGGGGATTTTAGGGGAATAGGGTAGGACATGCTAATGGACACATATTGCAAAAGTGACTTGTTTTTGCAAGATCTTTAACATAAAAAACAATTCTTGTAGTGAGACGACCCCTTTAATCTTTTGAACAGGGGCACAAACAGCAGAACCCTGTGGCTGAAGTTACACTTAAGAGTGTAATGTTCCAACTTACAATTTAAACTTTAAGGGTAATAATCACCAACATGATTAGCTTTAAATAAGTAGGCAATGGTAAATAAAGACTGTTACCAAATACTTGCTGCTCTGAATTTGCTTTTTTTCAGAGTTAGAGAAGTTCTTATCTCCTGCTTGTGTAAACCAGTTTTCCTAGGGTATAGACCACCTCTCTCTGATCTCATAGTTAAGCTAGTGGGGATGGTGATGTCACTCCCTGCTGACAAACCAACCTTATAGAGCTCTGTAGCCTTCTGCCCTGCTGTTAAAACCCCTCCATCACCAATGTCCTCTACGGGGATCATGCAGGAGAATAGCAGTCAGTCACTGCGTACAAACTGTCCACAGCCTGACAGGAAGTAGGAGTCTGAAACCCTATAACCCATCCACAGATGAAAAAGAAAAGTGGAGAGCTTGAAGCCATAGAACTGCACAGCCCTAACAGGAGGTAGAGTCTGAGCTGTAGAATGTCCACAGCTGAAACAGGAAGGTAATAGCTGAAGCTGTAGATACCCACCCACCAGTCTGAACAGAAAGTGGAGTTTGAGAGAGTTGAAAAATTCCCAAGCTCTGAAACAGGAAGTGGGAGCCTTAAGCTGTAAAACCACTCTCAGGCTGAACAGGAAGTGGGAGCCTGAATCTGTTTAACTGCCCACAACCTTAACAGGAAGTGGGAGCCTAAAGTGTAGAACCACCACAGTTAACAGGCAAATGCGGTGCCTAAAGATGTTAGGAAATGGGGCAAATACACAAGTGGATAATCCCTAAAGAAGCATTTATGTCTATCTATCATAACATGGAAAATTACTTTGAGACTCTCGGTTCACATATCTTGATAAAAGATGTTTTAAGCTGCCACGACTTTCAACGTGATCTAAAATCTGGGCAGTCTTCTATCTTTACCTCTCAAGCGAGCCAATCGGCCTCCAGTGGGGGCAACCGACCTCCTTTATTCAGAGAGAAAAAATAAAAAAACACCCAACCTGCTAAGCTGCCCTTTTAGTCAGCCTGTGAGAGTGGGCGGGGACAGAAACACCAAAATGGAAGCACCCTTTCCTTCCCATATAGGTTAAAATCAATGTACACAAGTATAACGTTATGTTTTGCACACAAAAACTATTTCTTGAAAAATAGTGCTAGGCGGCGGCGGGTCTGTGTGTGTACATGTTAATAATTTATGTGTGCACGCAGCCCTGCAGTGGGCACCCAGGGTTTGCATACGTTTTTTTCAGAAATGTTTTTGTGTGCAGAACAGAAACTTTCGTTATACTCGGTGTACATTGATTTTAACCAATATGGAAGGAGGAAGGGTGCTTCCATTTTGTGTTTCTGTCCCGCCCACTCTCACTGGCTGTCATAAGAAGGGAGCTTGCAGGTTGGGTGTTTTTTATTTTTTCTTCTGATTAATGGAGGCTCGGTAGACCCCAGCGGAGAGGGCACTGATTAGCACGATTTGAGAGGTAAAGATAGGATAGATGCCTGAGTTTGAGATCCAGTTGAATTGGAAAGTCGTGAGGCAGCTTTTAAACATCTTTTGATTAAAATTGTGAACCGAGAAGTGAGAGAGTCTCAAAGTTTTTTCATGTATAAAGCTGTAGAATGACCCATAGCCTGAAGCTTGTTGTAAAGGGCAGGCTCTGTGAAACAGCATGGTGTGAACATCCCTTTAAAGAATATACCATGGACTTTCTTTGGAGTAAAAAATCAAATGTTGCCAATGTTGAAGCAAAACTTTGCATAATTTTGGATGTGTCGCTTACACATTAATTAAGGACAAATGAGTCACTTTTTGCAACCTCTTCAACATCGAGGCATGGCTTAGAAGAAGTTGTCTTCATGTGGCTTCATTGAAAAGGGAATGTATCATGACCACCAGGGTTCACTATATACAAATACTGCTGGGTCTTGACAGACCAGATCAGCTCTGTAATAAGTACGGAAGTTTGTTTCCCCCTGTATCTCCCTGTAATTGTGGCTAATATACCAGCCCAGTTGTAAGGAAAAGAAAAGAAAACCAATAAGAGATGTAAAAATGTCCCCCTGAGGTTCTTTTCTGACCTGAAGAGGGCATAATATGTATAACAAAGTACAAATAAAAATACAGACCCTATAAAATATCATGCAGGTCACAGCGCCGCTCGCAGTTGAAGAACGGGTTTGCCTGTGACCCGAAGTGAGGATCGCAGGAGCACCCATGACAGTACCCTGCTCCCCTTTGGCCTTCCCCTCTTTTTGGCCTGGAGGAACCTCAAGAGTAACTCATGGTCCAGGATATTGTCCTCCGGTTCCCAGGACCTTTATTCTGGCCCGAACCCCTTCCAGTTAATAAGGAAATGTAGCTTCCCCCTGATCATCTTCATGGTCAGAATCTCTTTTATTAGTGGTATCAGCTTGAGGTGCAGGAAAGATGACATTCCAAGAGAACCGATTCAGAATTAGTGGTTTCAGCAAGGAGACCTGGAAGGAGTTCAGGACACAAGCATCGTGGGAGGGAGACGGAGTTCATAGGCCACTGGGTTAGTCTTCTTCAGCACCTCAAATGGTCCTAAGAAATAAGGCCCCAGTTTAGAACTGGGTATCTTTAGGCGAATATATCTAGAAGATGGCCAGACTCTGTCACTAGAAGTGAAGGACAGAGGAGACCTTTTCTTCTTATCCACTCAGGCCTTCATTTGAACAGAAGATTGTTAAAGGGACTTAAGAGTGTCTTCCCAGATGACCACAAAATCTTGAACCAGGTTATCCACGGCAGTAACATTGGAAGATAAGGACAGAGTGAGAAGTAGGCGGGGTTGCTGTCCATACACAATGAAGAATGTAGAAGCACCGGCCAACTCCGACTCAAGGGAGTTATAAGAAAACTCTGCCCATGGCAACAAAAACTGGTCAGTATCTGGTTTGTGCAGAGGACAAAATGTCGACAGTAGTTTCCCAGGACTTGATTGACCCCCTCTACTTGCCCATTTGTCTGAGGGTGATAAGCCTAGGAGAAATTCAGTTTAATTTGCAGCTAGGAACAAAGGGCATGGCAGAATTTCGACATGAACTAGACCTCTCAATCCGAGATCATATGTTGAGGCAATCCATGCAGCCGGAAGATGTGCTGGTGGAAGAGACTGGCGAGGCATGGAGCAAAGGGCAGACCAGGCAAGGGGATGAAATGCAACATTTTAGAAAAGCGGTCGGTGACTGCTCAAATGATGATATTACCAGAGGAGGGTGGAAGATCGGTAATGAAGTCCATGGCTATATATTTCCATGGGTTGTTTGGAATAGGCAGGGGTTGTAGCATACCAGCTGGGTCAAGATGTTTTGTTGTGAGAACAGGAAGTACAATATTTCACAATTTTTTTTTAACATCTTTAACAAGATCTGACTAGAAATTAGAAATTAGTTGAGAAAGATTGTCGAGCACGGAATGCCAGACCACAGAAAAACATTTCCTTTCAGTTTCCATTTTGAATCTTTTTCTGGAGCGCAGGACGCATGTACGTCTACTGAGGGAATTTAGGTCTACGGGATGTCAGGGATAAGACTTTAAGAAGGAAAAAGGGGGTTATTTGGTATTTTTTATTTGCCGAAGGGCTACCTCTTCCCCAATGATGTCCGAAGCACAGGAAAGAGCAGGTTTCTTGGTATCTGATGGTGACAGAATAGGTGCGGAGGTGAATGCAGACTTTAATATAGAGAAGGTTTCTTCAGCCACTGATGGCCAGAGTTTCGGGTTACCATTCTCCCAGGCGAGCTCTACGATCAGTGCTACAACCATAGAGAAATGCTGGATAAACTGGAGGTAAAAATTAGCGAAGCCCAGGAAGAGCTGTATGGCCTTGAGACTGACGGGACTTGGCCACTGAAAAACGGCAGACAATTTTGAAGGACCCTTTTTGAAAAGACCCTTTTGTTGAGTTAATGTTTCCCAGAAAGGGGAAGACTTGTTGATGGAAAAGGCATTTCTCCATTTGATAAAAGGTTTTAAAAATTTAAAGAGGGTTTCAGCCCCCTGGCGTACTTTATCTCGATGAAAACTGGGTCAGGGGGGGTAAAAACCGGGTTTTAAATCACGGGTGTAAAGCCCTAAACAGGAATACAAAAGGGTTTCTGAAAATTGTAAATTCACAAATTTCCCTTTGGAACACCGCGGGACAAACAAAAAAACGGGAAGGGGAAACACCAGGAAAACAAATTTTTTTTTCCCCGGGGGTTTTTGAAAGGCCATCTTCCTTTTTATCAATTTAAATGGATTCCAAACCCAAAAAATTTTAAGCCCCCTTTAAAAATAAAATTTTGGTAGAAATTCTGGCACCTTTGGAGCCCAGTCAAAGGGGCCCGGGTAATTAAGGGCGGGGGGGTACTGGTTTTTTTTTTTGTGCCCCACGATAGTAAAATACAGGGGGCATAGAAAAACCGTCCTTTTTCCCCTCAACAAAGAAAACCCGGGTAAATGGGTTTGAAAATGGCCTGGGGTTCTGGTTTCGGGACAGGGGGAAAAACTTCCCCCCGGGGTGGGACTAGTCCCCAATTTCAAAAAAGAAATGATGTGGGGGGAAAGGGTCTCCCCCTGTTTCCCCAAAAAGAATCCCCCAAAGTCCTATTTTAAAGCAGCCCAGGCCAGCAGAGAAGTAGGGGCACAATGTGTGAGGTGCCCCACTAAGAGCAACCCTGAGATTTCTTTTTCCCCAGGGGTTTTAAAATTTCCCCTTTCTTCCATTTAAGCATAGAGACATGGTGCTGCAGCCACAGAAGACCCAGAAGATCTGCTGAGGAAGAACGGGGTAACACATAAGACAAAACGTTCTCCTCAAGAAGAGAGAGCAGCTCGGTGCGGAACTGTATAGAGTCGGTGAATAGCTCCTCGCTGACTGAGGAAGTTTCTTAGGTGGCACTTAAAGGGGATATTTTGGTCCCCGGGGAAAGAGCCCTAAATTCCCTGGCTGATCCTGGGGGCCCAAAAACGTGGCCACCGGGAAAACAAAAACTCCAGAACCAGGCAAGATTTTATGGCGGGGAAAGGGACAGGGGAGGGGAAATTTGTCAAAATTTTAGAAAAACCCCCTCCCCCACTTATTTAGGGCTTTGCTTTTGGGTGGCCATTGGGGGACAATCACTGTGTTAATTTTTGGGGCTGGAACAGTAGAGGAACAGATTCTCCTCACGTCTTCGAGAAGCACACATCACTAGGGGTGGCCAGGTGGATCAGGTCACTGAAAGATGGAGGGTCACGGGTGGACACCGCAATCTTAACTTGGCTAGGGGGATCTTTCTTGAACATGGCTCTCAGCGCCACATCATTCCAGTCCAGTTCTAAGGCCAGAGTACAGAATTGTACGGCGTACTGTCCTACAGAGGAAACCACTTGGTGAAGGTTTAATAATGCAGACTCAGCCATAGAGGCGCGGGCTGGTTCCTCGAAGACACTGTGGAATTCATTCAGGAACGTAGAGAGGTTGGCTGAAACAGGATCGCCTCTGCCCCAGAGAGGAGTAGCCCAGGCCAGGGTTTTCCCGGAGAAAAGACTGACCACGAAAGCCACCTTAGACCTTTTGGTAGGGAACTGAGTGGACTGAGTGGCCATAAGTTCCACATGCAGGGAGCAGGGACCCTTTAAGCCTTAGGGGCCCATCAAACTTTGATGGCATG
Source organism: Phyllomedusa bahiana (assembly GCA_025379985.1). NCBI lineage: Eukaryota > Metazoa > Chordata > Amphibia > Anura > Hylidae > Phyllomedusa > Phyllomedusa bahiana. Next base: position 29,476 of record JAODAL010028093.1, on the reverse strand, counting down.
GATAACCACAGTTTTGGGCTGATGGGCACTGAAGGAGCCGATGATGCTGAGGTAGCCCCGGGAAATGGCTGCTGCTGCTGGGTAGGGAATAGCTGCTGCATCACAGCGGACAGCTGGTTGAGGTGTTGCACTTGTTGCATGATCTGCTGGGACTGCTGGGCCAGAAAAGTGGTGAGGTCAGCAATGCTCAGCAGAGGCACCTTGGTGGGATCCATGGCCAGATCAAACTGTAATGGCTGGAGTAGTGGATCTGCTGTACCACTGCAGGTGATGGTGTTAGCTGCACCAGGGAGCAGAGTCTAAGGGGCTGCTGGTTTTCACCAGAGTCCGCCGCAAAGCAAGTTGGACTTGCTGTGGCAAGCAAACCCCCAGGTCACTACCCCTGGCGCGACTTGCCTGTAGTAGTGTCCGAGGTGTGGAATGGTACAGAATAGCTAGGCTGGCTCATAGTCAGGGACAGGCAGGAAGGTCAGGAAAGGAGGCTAAGGTTCATGGTCAAGGGATGGAGACAATAGGTACGGTACACAGTTTAACAATAGAAAACAAGGAAATGTTTTCTCTGTAGACTACAAGGCAGTATTGATCCGGCAAGGAACTACAGAAACGGGCAGGATAAAATATGGTCAGTGTCCAGTGATCCTCAATCACTGGTGCGCTGGCCCATTAAATTTAACAGAGCAAGCTGAGACATCATGAACAATGACAGGTGAGTAGCCGCACGCCAGGATGGAGCTGCGAATGCGCCTTCGCCCCAAAAGTGCGCATGGCGCCGTCACACTTGGAAAGGGGAGGCCCCGCGATCTGATAGGGTCGAAGGAGCCCCGTACTAAAAAATTTTAAAAACAAGTAAAGTATCAGGACAGCTTTAAAAACTGGAAAAAATTTTTAGTGCCCTTAATAACACAAAAAAATTGAGTAAAAAGGACTCAAAACTCCTTGGGGGGCATGGGGGGGGGGCACTAGGCTTCACAGGTCCACCCAAAAGGAATCCTCTTTTTCCCCAACGACATCAGGGGGGTGGTGGTGTAGAGACCTTGTGCCCTCCACCTTCTTTTTTGAAGAGACCCACAATTTTTCCATAGGGGTTTTGGCTGTTCAAGGGGGAGTAGTGGATCCACGGGACCACTGCAAGGGGTGGTAACGGCCCACGCCGGGGAGGGGGGCAAGTAGTCCCGGTATTCCCCAAGTTTTCCGAAAGGGGGATGGACTTGCTGGGGGGGATTTCTACCAGGCACTACCCCGATGCCTACGGGCGTGGCAGCTGAGGTGCACGAGGTACCAACGTAAAAAAAAACCCGTACAAGAACGGGCAGGCAGAAAAGGCAGGCAGCGAAGGTTCATGGTCAAGAAACGTGGCAAAGGGTCGGAAACACGGAAAGACAAGAACGCACTTCGGGACGCTTTCTCTAACGCTTGAGGCAACATAGATCCAGCAGGGAAGTGACGCAGGATGCGACAATCCCCCAAATCACCAATTACCCGGGCCTGGCCCTTTAAATTTACAAAGCGAGCACACGCCCTAGGGATCGGGAGCGCACGCACCGGCCGGCAGTGGAAGACGGCAGGAAAGGAGCGCGGCTAGGTAAGTAGTTGCCAGCACAGTGCTCCCGCAGCCAGACACGCGGCCCGCGGCGCAACCCGACCCCAGCAGAGGAGAGGGGAACTGGGTGCGCCCGCGGCCAGTAAGTCGGTCCGCTGGGCCACTCATATTAGTCTGGAGACATACTTGCCAGTCTAGCACCTTTACCCCCATTATTTTAGCAAGGAAATGGTGGCTGGAGGGTTTGGGGTCGTTTTCATTTGGAAAAATGTCCCCCCGGCCCCCGAAGGGAGGACATGCTCTGCTTCATTATTTCACAGTACATGTTGGCATTCATGGCTCCCTTAATAAACTGTAACTCCCCAAAGCCGGCAGCACTCATGTAGCCTCAAAAGATGGCACTCCCACCACCGTGCTTGACTATAGACAAGACACACTTGTCTTTGTTCTCCTCACCCGATTGCCACCACATACACTTGACACCATCTGAACTAATTAAGTTTATCTTGGTCTTATCAGACCACGTCAGCAAACTATTTTTGGGCTTTCTTGTACATCATCTTAAGAAGAGGCTTCCTTCTGGGACGACAGCCATGCAGACCAATTTGATGCCGTTTACGGCGTATGGTCTGAGCACTGACAGGCTGATCCTCACACCTGCAGCAATGCGGGCAACACTAATCTCTAGATATGATGCTGAACACATGCACTCAACTTCTTTGGTCGACCAGGGCAAGGTCTGTTCTTAATGGAACCTGTCTTGTTAAACCACTGTATGGTCTTCGCCACCATGCTGCAGCTCAGTTTCAGGGTGTTGGCAATCTTCTTATAGTCTCGGCCATCTTTATATAGAGCAGCAATTCTTTTCAGATCCTCAGACAGTTCATTGCCATGAGGAGCTATGTTGAATGTCCAGTGACCAGCAGGGGCGTTGCTAGGGTCCCAAAACATCCGGGGCTTGGGCCCTTAAGTTTTTCTGAGTAGGGCTGGGTTCACACAGACTTTTTTGCGTCTCATTGTGAACTGCAGATGTATTTTTACAGAAAAAAAACTTCTGTTCCTGTCACTAATTTTCTGCGAATTCAACATAGATCCTTTCTATCTCCTCAGCAGTCACTGTACAATGAAAATCAGCACTGACAAATTTGAATTTTCAAAACCTCTCACCTCCATATGACAGTGTAATACCTAACAAATAAGTCAACAAATAAAACACCTATACATGGAGCAAATCTACCAGACGAATGATTGTTACAAAAAAATAACTCCTACAAAACCAAGACCCAAAACTATTACTACTTAAGGATCAAATAATCCTGCCAGACCCTGACCGAACGCGGCCCCCACATGTGACTATCAGTTGTACATATACCACCGCCATACAGTGACCATATAGTGGTAGATACTAGTTGTAGGCCAGGAGAAATATAAGTGATTACACTGCAGTTACATTTGGTGACTTACAGGAGAGGTCTCTGAAGAGTTGTTCTCTTTCTCTTCTTCTTCTTCTCCATCTGTCCCAGACGCCATCATGACTTCTACCATCCACAACTCTTCACTGTAGAATTTACAAAACAAACATCTTAGACTCCTCATTTTATCAGCATTTCTCTACAATTTCCTATCTCTATACAAAATCCCCATCTATAGTGCCCCAAATGGTAATAATTACCCCCTTGTAGGTAAATATTTTCCCCCTAAAGCCAGGTCGTAGCCCCCTTTAGCCAAGTAGTTGCCCCCTCGAGCCAGGTTATTAGCCCCTCTACCCAGGTTATTAGCCCCCTATAGCCAGGTTATTAGCCCCTCTAGCCAGGTTACTGCCCTCTGTAGCCAGGTTACTGCCCCTGTTAGGCAGTAATATGCCCCCTGTAGCCAGTAATATGCCCCCTGTAGCCAGTAATATGATACTTGTAGTCAAGTTATTAGCCCCCTGTAGCCAGGTTACTGCCCCCTTAGCCAGTAATATGCCCCCTTAGCCAGGTAATATGCCCCCTTTGCCATAATATGCCCCTTTGCCAGTAATATGCCTCCTTAGCCAGGTTATATACTCCCTTAGCCAATTATATGCCCTATTAGCCAGTAATATGCCCCCTTAGCCAGTAATATGCCGCCCTGTAGCACATATAGCCCCTGTAGCAGTAATATCCCCTTGTAGCCACTTATGCCACCTGTAGCAGTAATATGCCCTCCTGTAGCCAGTTAATATGCCCCCTGTAGCCACATATGCCCCCTGTAGCCAGTAATATGCCCTCTGTAGCCACATATGCCCCCCCGTAGCCACATATGCCCCCTGTAGCCAGTAATATGCACTCTGTAGCCACATATGCCCCCTGTAGCCAGTAATATGCCCCCCTGTAGCCACATATGCCCCCTATAGCCAGTAATATGCCCTCTGTAGCCACATATGCCCCTCTGTAGCCACATATGCCCCCTGTAGCCATATGCTCCTGTGCAGGAATATGCCCCCTGTAGCCACATATGCCCCCTGTAGCCAGTAATATGCCCCACCTGTAGCCACATATAGCCCCCTTAGCCAGTATATGCTTGTAGCCAGTAATATGCCCTCTGTAGCACATATGCCCCCTGTAGCCAGGTAATATGCCCCCTGTAGCCACATATGCCCCTTGTAGCAGTAATATGCCCCCGTAGCCACTTATGCCCCCTGTAGCCAGTAATATGCCCCCCCCGGTAGCCACATATGCCCCCTGTAGCCAGTAATATGCCCCCTGTAGCCACATATGCCCCCTGTAGCCAGTAATATCCCCCCCCTGTAGCCAAATATGCCCCCTGTAGCCAGTAATATACCCCCCGTAGCCACATAAGCCCCCTGTAGCCAGTAATTTCCCCCCCGTAGCCACATATGCCCCTGTAGCCAGTAATATGCCCCCGTAGCCACATATGCCCCCTGTAGCCAGTAATATGCCCCCTGTAGCCACATATGCCCCCTGTAGCCAGTGATATGCCCCTGTAGCCACATATGCCCCCTGTAGCAGTAATATGCCCCCCTGTAGCCACATATGCCCCTTTAGCCAGTAATATCCCCCCTGTAGCCACATATGCCCCCTGTAGCCAGTAATATGCCTCCCGTAGCCACATATGCCCCCGGTAGCCAGGAATATGCCCCCCGTAGCCACATATGCCCTCTGTAGCCAGTAATATGCCCCCCTTGTAGCCACATATGCCCCCTGTAGCCAGTGATATGCCCCTAGCTAATAAAAATAAAATAAAAAAACCTACTCACCTCAGCACGGTCGCAGCAGTCAGGTCCGCAGCTCAAGAACGGTGTAAGCAGCGTGATGTCTCACGCTGCTTACCGTCTCGCTGGGGCCCGGGCCCCGGCTGCAGAGCCTGCCGGCTTAGAGTTCCCGCATCATCAGGGGAGTGATGAAGCGGGATACGTCACGTCCTGCGATGCCGACGTGTATGTACAGAGTTTACCAAGCACCGATACATACGGGGGAGAAGACAGGACGGGGGAGAGATCGGCAGGCGCCGCTGCACCAAGGAGCGCTCCAGACCCGCGGCAGCGGCCTGGAGCCACCGAGACTCGGGGCACAGGCGGATTCATTCGGGGCTCGGGCCCCGAATGAATCTGCCTAGCGACGCCCCTGGTGACCAGTATAAGAGAGTGTGAGAGCAATAACACCAAATTTAGCATCCCTGCTCCCCATTCACACCTGAGACCTTGCAACACTTACGAGTCACATGACTCCATGGACAGAAAATGGCAAATTGGGCACAATTTGTCTATTTTCACTTAGGGGTATACTCGCTTTTGTTGCCAGAGGTTTAGACATTGATGGCTGTGTGCTGAGTTATTTTGAAGACATAGCAAATTTACACTGTTGTAAAAGCTGTACCCTGACTACTTTACATTGTATTAAAGTGTAATTTCTGCAGTATTATCCCATGAAAAGATATAATACAATAGTTACAAACATGTTAGGAGTGTAATCACTTTTATGAGATACTGTAAATATCAGAAAACTGACACGATCACAAAACTTTTTTTTACTGTGACTTTGGCTGTTAAAATATATAAATATATATCATTTAAAAATGTGAAAACCAGACTTATTTATTTTTATAACATTTTCTTCTGTCATGTAACGGATGTGGTTTTTGTGGCCAAAATGATTCAGTTTGCCTCGGCTATTCTTCCTCTCCATTTGGATGTGCTCAGAGTGAGAAACATTGAGTTCATTCTTTAAAAGTGGATGCATTTAGTATTTTTTTGTGACACTTTTTATTTGATTTTAGGTTTGTTTGACCCCTTCCAAATAACTCATATCTGAACTGAATAAGTAATAAAGCGACTCAGCCTTGAAGAATACATTAGGCATGTTTAGATTTCTTTTGCTAAGTGTTTGGCTTTGTTAAAAAATAAATAAAAAAAAGTAATCTGAATAGAGATCAAACATTTAAGTGTAGAAAATTATGAAGTTTGGTTCTAGGAGAGGGCTGTGACCAGTAGATTGATGTGCGATGTAAGAATTTTGCATTGTACATGAGTGAAAGAGGGCAAGAAAACAAGTCAGAAAGACGGAATTAGCCACAAAAGACGTCCTTACAAAGTGAACATTGGAAGGTACATCGATGACGCTAAGCAAACATGTTTATAACATTGAGCACGAAATTCCTGACATTTTTTGATAAGTCAATGGATCCTATCATGTCAGGCTGCCTGCAATGGCACTTTATAATGAGTTGATAGGCTTTGGTTGCTGTTCCTGAACTGGAAAATTCATTTTTACTATACAACAATAGTGGCCAAAATAATGTGGTTATGGTTGTATTAAAGATTAATATTTTCTTTTGTATTGAAAAAAAGTCAAATGTAGAGAAACCCCTATTTACTCATATTAGCAAATATCCATGTATGTACATACGTAACCAAAAACAGCCATTACAGGACTTGGTAACCAGCAACAGAAACATCTCAAATGACTTGCCAGAATCTTCATTCATCTTGCTGTAATGTTTTCTGTATAACCGGTGTTTTCCTGTGCTGTATGTAGCCTCCCTTGCACTGTAGCTGAGCAGCAGCATTTCCTGGTTGAAAGTCATATCTCTTTGCCGTATAAAACTTCAAGCCCCCAGGATCCTTTGCTGTGGTCTATCTCCCTTCCTCCCAACTTCAGTTTTAGTACACATAACCTGTTTTTTCCATAGTGTTGGGAGACAAGACAGAACAAGTATGACTTCACAGGTTGCTCTGAAAAAGCTACAACCCTCTGGTCACCTGATCTCCTGGACTGGACACAGAGCTGTTTCCTGGGTATGGAGACACAAAACTACTGATCTTCCTGTCATCAAACAACAGTGTACAGTAGATCTTCAGGAAACCTACAGAAATGTAACAAAAGTGCATCACAAAAGTGCAGAACTTTGGCGAAAGAATACTTATTTTTTTCACTGGACATCACCTTTAACCACATATACTGTAAATGTGCATCACTTGAAAGAAACATTGTCACAGATTTGCTTTGATGACCATTGATTTGTATGGATGGGGGAAGAGAGATTGGGCACGTTGGATTTTAGCATGCATAATCCTCTGGGACTGTGCCATAGGTGTCTTGCAAAGGTGTCAGGCAATGGCTTAGCCCCTTCTTCCCACATGGACGTTTTTGATGGAGTCAGGGATCTCCATGGTCATATGTGTTAGCTCATGTGTATGGTCAGCTTATGGAAGGCAATGAATGACTGTGTTCCCCTTTAATCTTCTCACATATGATCTTTGTTGTAGTAAACTTCCCAGGTTGTGGTCCCTCAGATTTTCTCTGTTCACTGGTACCTGCCGTACAAGATCCAACAGATAAGAAGCCAGAGGTCAGAGCTGATGATCGGGTCAGTAAACAGACAAGAGGCACAGTTACAAAGACCAAGAAAGAAATCAGTAACAGAGTGATAAATAAGAAAGGGGCTTAACCTGATCATAAGGACTTTAGGAAAGATGGAATAGTTACCATAACATTGGGCCTATGATGAAATAACATGGAGTGAATGCAGATGGGATATCAGGCTGGAAGTTAGGCAACAACAGGAGCATTGCGGTGCTGGACTGGTAAATTAACCTAAAACCGCTTAAACCAGTGTTCACCAACTCCAGTCCTCAAGTCCACCAACAGGTCATGTTTTCAGGATCTCCCACGGAATGTACTGACAATAATTATATCACCGGTGCAATGCTAAGGAAAGCCAGAAAACATGACCTGCTGGTGGGTCCCGAGGACTGGAGACCCCTGCCTCAAACAACGAAAACCTACAGTAGGGCTAAGGTTCCAGTTGGGTTTTCTGGCCATTTTCACTAAAAATGTATTTAAGCTGACCCGAACTGAAGCACAACAGTATTTTACATTAATAGTTTCAGAATGTAACAGTTGAATGGATTACTTCATTCCATCACATCACTTGAGGGTTACATACAAGGGGCCACATGTACGGTATGAAAACTGTCCAGGTCTAAAACTTACTTTGTTGCCCAAAGAACTAATCAGAGCACCCTTTTATTTTTCCAGAGCACTATATAAAGTGAGTGGGGCGCTCTGATTGGTTGCTTTGGGCAACAAAGTAAAGTTGAGACCAAGACAGTTTTCATACATGTGGCCCAAAGTGTCAGAACACACTTGATTGTTTTGGATCATTCTTATTGATAGAAAACACTTTAACATTCAGAAACTATCTCTTATATTCACTTGCAAACATTCCTTTACCTTAGCCTGAGGACTGTGTGATACTCTTCTAAAAGTCAGGTAGCAGCTTAGTTTTCACCATCCCTACAGAGCCACTTCAGGTGTCCACAACCAGCTCTGGTGGTTTTTTGTAGATTGGTCCTCAGGTCAAACTAAGCATTGTAATTGATTAATTTCAAATTATTGATGGGTGTGAGCAAAGAAATGTGCACATTGTCCAACACAAAGTACGGACTCATAGCACAGTGTAATCAGCACAGTCTCAGTCATACTACTTTGTTATAAACATTGATCCAGTACCATCTTCTTACTGGGTCAAAATCTAGAACAGTCCACCAGGTATCAGATTTGGCTGTAGTTCCAAATTGGCCACACCTTTTCAGTTAAGGCTCCCCCCTAAGGCAGATCTTACACAACCTATAACCCTTTATCTCTATCCTATACTCAGGCCAATTTATCTCTTACAGGAATACAAAGGGTTCTCTGTTGCCATGCTATTTCACCGCATAACCTACAGGCTCTGACTTTCATTAAACCTGTTCCTTGAGGTCTGTAATATCCTGACTGAGCACAGAACCCACAAGCACTATATGCAGCTTCAGCCACACACTGACCACACTTCCTGCTATCAGCACCCTTTAGTGCCTTCTTCTCGCCCCTTTATGCAGAGCCATCTAGTGGTGATGACTAATATTACAGTATAAACAGTAAAAAAAAAAGTGATCAGCATTACCTGTCTACATGTTCTGTGAGACAACCTGAAGGAAAGAGGAGAGAAGATGCAGCATTGTGAAAATTGGTCGGTGCACACAATGCACAGTGTTCTCTGTACAGACCTAAAGATAAACTGTTATGTTTAGGAAAATAGACCCAAAACACACAGCTAAGACATAGTTTACAGCTGTATTAAATCTAATATACATCTACAGCTTGAGATGATATATGTAATTCAAAGGTGTTCTTTAAGTTTACTATGAACTACTTCATTGTATACTGAGGATAGCAATAGACAGTGCCACTGCGGCATGGTCATGGTGTAACCAATAACTGTGACTCCTTTACAACCGCCAATGACCACATAAATTTGCCGGCATCTTTTGTGGACATTGACTATAGCATAGGAGGCAATGCTCTAGGTTGCACCAAGGCCACACCATCTATTCTTATTTTTTTTTTTTAAGGACTTTTCTTAATTCTCATTCCTTTTTATACTAGGTGTATTCAATCTAGAAAATTTAGTGTTAGTAGCTCAATTCCCATGAGCCTTTTGATATTTAAATTTTCACATAGCTAGTAAAGTATAAAAGTCAGGATTGGACTGGGGTGTCTGGGGCCCAACAGTGAAGTTAAGTCTTCAGGCCTATGAGTGGAGGCGATTTTTAGGGTCCACCAGTGGAGTTGATTTCTGGGGCCCACCAATGTAGTTGGTTCTTGAGTTGGTTCTTGGGGCCCATCAGTGGAGTTGAATGTTGGGGCCCACAAGTAGAGTTCATTCTTGGGGCTCCACAGTGGAGTTGATTCTTGGGGTCCACCAGTGGAGTTGAATCTTGGGGCCCACCAGTGGAGTTGATTCTTGGGGACCACCATGGGAGTTGGTTATTGAGGCCCACCAAGTATTTGATTCTTGGCGCCGAACATGAAGTTGAATATTTGGGCCCACCAGTGGATTTAATTCTTGAGACCCAACAGTGGAGTTGATTCTTGGGGTCCACCATTGGAGTTGATTTGTGGGGCCCACCAGTTGAGTTGAGAATGAGGAACCTTACTCCAAGAGCCTTTGACCCAGGCAACCCATATGTTACTCAGAACTGATGAAGGGCAAATACCCCAAAACAGCTGTAGAGTCCTAGTGCATATCCCTTGAACCTTTTTGAATAATATATATACCTAAACAGCAGATTTTGTTACAATACTTTCTATGCAACTGAGAAAAAAGGAAGAAAATAGCCAGCTCACCTTTCTTGCAGAAATAAATTGGCATGACCTTCAGTCGCGGTCATGGCAAAGAAAAAGAAACAATGGGACAGATGTATCAAGGCATTTGCGCCAGAATTCTGGCTCCATTTGCACCAAAAACAAGCTTTTCGCCACACTTACTATGTGTTTTAGACAGTTTCAGACGCTTCTGTGCCTCGTCTGACAAAGGGGGCGTGGCCTCACAAAGGGGTGTGGATTTGTGGGAAAGGGGCGGCAAAAAATGCGGCAAAAAAAGGTGCCCGAATTTTGTCGCAGTTTCTTGCGTGAAAGTAAGCCAACTTAATGGTGGTACAAAGTTAAAGTAGACAGTTCTAACCTTCACCAGATTTATCAACACTATGACACATGTGGCGCATTGCAAGACTGTCTAGTCTAAGTTTACACTGTCTAAAAGTAAGACACTATTGATAAATCTGCCCCAATGTATCCAGCAAAATATCAACATAAAATAAAACAATCCATGTTTATTGAATCCAATTAAAATCGTAACGGTTCAATCAGTGAGATAGTCAGTGTTACGTGTTTCAGTCCGCCGGCCCTTTGTCATAATGGTTTTGACTTTCTATGACTGAGACTCACTTCTGTTCATATCAATGGGATCACTTTTGTGGCAATTGCACAGGTTTTTCAAAAACACAACAAAGGCCATACAGCTCAAAGGCTGGACTAGAGACTGAACCTGGTAGGAGGCAACACAAGCCCTTGTGCTACTTGGGAAAGATATAAACAGGAGCAGGTAATTGCTGAGCAGCAGCTCACACACTCCTCCACTAGAGGGACAATTAGATGATAAAAAGCTGCACATTGAACTGATACCTGTTTATACCAGTATGCAGAAAAGCTACAGTATAATGCATGGGGAGATTGCACAAATGCAAAAATACCGATAAAACAACCACTCACACACCTTCTATACTGTCCATCTTTGGGCAAGTTCTGTTCAGATGAATGAGACAGTTGTAGAGATTTCTTCAACAATCTACCATGTGTGAATCTACTTTATAGTTTTGCTGTAGTTTATCCCATATTCTGTATTGGATTGTGGTGACTTGATTGCTGATTTTGTTCCAGTGACAGTACATGGCCGATATTTCCTCGCGTTCTGTCACTTTGCAGTCACGGAAAGCAGTGTTGGGAATCTGTATCATTTTTTATTTGCTCTCCTTTCCTAGACAATACTAGGAAGTGCTTTAGTAAAATTAGATTTTTTCGGCATTTGGCGCCCAGTAAGAAATGTAATACCACATGCTTCTATCGAGACATTAAGATTTCATATTGTTTTGGGCAGCAAACTTTTTTTTTCTCTTTTTTTTTTAAAAGAAACAATTGAATTTTCTCGACAGTCTGCTGGAGCACTTAGAGTAAGTACACACTTCAAAATAAAAAAGGCTTTCAATCACTATTTAGACCATTTCAAGCTTTTTGTGATCAGATTCCATCATGTTACATTGTTATTGAATGTTTCCGGCGCTATAATGTGATACGTAAATTTATTATCTTTATGTATGTTATCGCTTTGCATTGTGGGAGACATTTGGCTGACACGAAACTGGAAAGACAAAACTACCCCTGGAAAAAAGAAAAAAAAAAGATAAAAAATATTTTTAATATTTCGGGTCCAAAATTAAATTGTGCCTCCACCTTTAAGATACTTTCTTTGCACATTTGTTCCTTAATATAATATAATGACATTACAAAACAACTCAGTATAAACATGAATGGATTATTTTCATATAGTCCCAGAAAATAGCTCATAAATGTTTCTTACTGTTTTTGTTAAAACAGATGGAAACTGTTAGCGCAAAGCAACCTAACCCGTATGACTTATTAAAAGATTGTATCCTGGGCATGCAATATGCAACTGACTACAGCCAAACCACGGGCAACAATAAAAAAAAAATATATAGATATTAGAAAAATAATTGATTTTTTGCTTTGTCCCATTGATCGCTACATAGTAATATAGTAGATATGGTTGGAAAAAGACACAGGTCCATCGAGTCCAAGCTATAACGCTAAGGTAATAACCCCATGAGACGGAGGCCAATGGTCCCAAAGAAAAGGGGACAACTCCAGATCTGGCATCAGAATAAATCCCTGGATCAATGTTCTATCTCCAGAATCCAGTCCTGGTTGTGCTAACCATTGAACAACCGTGCTGCACTTTGCTAACAACTTAGTCAACATGCTGCACTGTGCTAACCACTGAAACACCATGCTGCACTGTGCTAACCACTGAGTCACCATGCTGCACTGTGCTGGCCACTGAACCACCGTGCTGCACTGTTCTAACCACTGAACCACCGTGCTGCACTGTTCTAACCACTGAACCACCATGCTGCACTGTTCTAACCACTGAGCCACCATCCTGCACTGTGCTAACCACTGAGCCACTATTCTGCACTATGCTAACCATTGATTGACAATGCTGCACTTTCTTAACCCCTGATCCACCATTGTGTATTGTCAACCACTGAGTCACCATGCTGCACTGTGCTAACCACTGAACAACCGTGATGCACTGTTCTAACCACTGAACCACCGTGCTGCACTGTTCTAACCACTGAACCACCATGCTGCACTGTTCTAACCACTGAGCCCCCCATCCTGCACTGTGTAACCACTGAGCCACTATTCTGCCTATATGCTATTAAACCATTGATTGACAATGCTGCACTTTCTTAACCCCTGAGCCACCATTGTGTATTGTCAACCACTGAGTCACCATGCTGCACTGTGCTAACCATTGAACAACCATGCTGCACTTTGCTAACAACTTAGTCAACATGCTGCACTGTGCTAACCACTGAAACACCATGCTGCACTGTGCTAACCACTGAAACACCATGCTGCACTGTGCTAACCACTGAGCCACCATTCTGCACTGTGCTAACCACTGAGTCACCATGCTGCACTGTGCAAACCCACTTGAGTTCACCATGCTGCACTGTGATAACCACTGAGCCACCATGCTGCAATGTGCTAACCACTGAGTCACCATGCTGCATTGTGCTAACCAATGAACCACTGTGCTGCACTGTTCTAACCACTGAGTCACCATGCTGCACTGTGCTAACCAGTGAGTAACCTTGCTGCTGTGTGCTAACCACTGAACCACCGTGCTGCACTGTTCTAACCACTGAACCACCATGCTACACTGTGCTAACCACTGAACCACCATGCTACACTGTGCTAACCACTGAACCACCATGCTACACTGTGCTAACCACTGAACCACCGAGCTACACTGAGATAACCACTGAACCACCATGCTGCACTGTTCTAACCACTGAGCCACCATGCTGCACTGTGCTAACCACTGAGCCACTATTCTGCACTATGCTAACCATTGATTGACAATGCTGCACTTTCTTAACCCCTGAGCCACCATTGTGTATTGTCAACCACGGAGTCACCATGCTGCACTTTGCTAATTACGAGCCACCGTGCTGCACTGTGCTAACCACTGAGCTACTGCGCTGCACTGTGCCAACCACTGAGCCACTATTTTGCACTGTGCTATCCATTTAGCAACCATGCTTTACTGTTAAACACTGAGCCATCATGATGCACTGTGCTAACCACTGATCCGCTGTGCTTCCCAAAATACAGACATATATTTTCTTATCTTCAAACAAAGGCCAAAGAAAAGCATTAAAAAAGTTGAGAAAACATTCTGAAATGTGCTATCCTGTTCTGTTATCTGTCACGTTTATCTTTGCTTCATCTCTATGCTGTTTGCCATGTGTCTTCCATGGAGACGGGTTCTCTTTAATAAGACAAGCTTCATAAAATCAAAAATGTGCATGTATGAAAAACATGGAGATGGAGAAGACGAGCAGAATGTATAGAAAATGTGCATGTATGAAACACACGGAGATGGAGAAGAGGAGCAGAATGTATAGAAAATGTGCATGTATGAAACAAAGGGAGATGGAGAAGAGGAGCAGAATGTATAGAAAATGTGCATGTATGAAACAAACGGAGATGGAGAAGATGAGCAGAATGTATCAAAATGTGCAAGTATGAAACACACGGAGATGGAGAAGACGAGCAGAATGTATCGAAAATGTGCATATATGAAACACATGAAGATGGAGAAGACGAGCACAATGTATCAAAATGTGCATATATGAAACACACGGAGATGGAGAAGAGGAGCAGAATGTATCAAAAATGTGCATGAATGAAACACACGGAGATGGAGAAGACGAGCACAATGTATCAAAATGTGCATATATGAAACACATGGAGATGGAGAAGACGAGCAGAATGTATAGGAAATGTGCATATATGAAACACATGGAGATGGAGAAGACGAGCAGAATGTATCAAAAATGTGAATGAAATGAAAAACACGGAATGGAGAAGACGAGCCCGAATGTATATAAAATGTGCTTGTATGAAACAAAATGGGATGGAGAAGACGAGCAGAATGTATAGAAAATGTGCTTCTATGAAACACATGTAGATTGAGTAGACGAGCAGAATGTATATAAAATGTGCATGTATGAAACACACGGAGATGGAGAAGATGAGCAGAATGTATCAAAATGTGCATGAATGAAACACCCGGATATGTAGAAGACGCGCACAATTTATCAAAATGTGCATATATGAAACACATGGAGATGGAGAAGATGAGCAGAATGTATCAAAATGTGCATATATGAAACACATGAAGATGGAGAAGACGAGCAGAATGTATCAAAATGTGCAAGTATGAAACACACGGAGATGGAGAAGATGAGCAGAATGTATCAAAATGTGCATATATGAAACACATGAAGATGGAGAAGACGAGCAGAATGTATCAAAATGTGCATGAATGAAACACATGGAGATGGAGAAGACGAGCAGAATGTATCAAAATGTGCCTGAATGAAACACACGGAGATGGAGAAGACGAGCAGAATGTATAGAAAATGTGCCTGTATGAAACACACGGAGATGGAGAAGACGAGCAGAATCTATCGAAAAAGTGCATGTAAGAAACACATGGAGATGGAGAAGACGAGCAGAATGTATAGGAAAGGTGCCTGTATGAAACACATGGAGCGGGAGAAGACGAGCAGAATGTATAGAAAATGTGCCTGAATGAAACACATGGAGATGGAGAAGACGAGCAGAATGTATAGGGAAATGTGCCTTTTATGAAACACATGGAGATGGATAAGATGAGCAGAATGTATCAAAATGTGCATATATGAAACACATGGAGATGGAGAAAACGAGCAGAATTATAGAAAATGTGCCTGTATGAAACACACGGAGATGGAGAAGATGAGCAGAATGTATAGGAAATGTGCATGTATGAAATACATGGAGATGGAGAAGACGAGCAGAATGTATAGGAAATGTGCATGTATGAAACACACGGAGATGGAGAAGACGAGCAAAAATGTATCAAAATGTGCATGTATGAAACACACGGAGATGGAGAAGATGAGCAGAATGTATAGAAAATGTGCATGTATGAAACACATGGAGATGGAGAAGACGAGCAGAATGTATCAAAAATGTGCATGTATGAAACACATGGAGATGGAGAAGACGAGCAGAATGTATCAAAATGTGCATGTATGAAACACATGGAGATGGAGAAAACGAGCAGAATGTATAGAAAATGTGCCTGTATGAAACACATGGAGATGGAGAAGACTAGCAGAATGTATAGCAAATGTGCCTGTATGAAACACACGGAGATGGAGAGGACGAGCAGAATGTATCGGAAATGTGCATGTATGAAACACACGGAGATGGAGAAGACGAGCAGAATGTATCAAAATGTGCATATATAAAATACATGGAGATGGAGAAGACGAGCAGAATGTATAGAAAATGTGCCTGTATGAAACACATGGAGACGGAGAAGACGAGCAGAATGTATAGAAAATGTGCATATATGAAACACATGGAGATGGAGAAGACGAGCAGAATGTATCAAAAATGTGAATGAATGAAACACACGGAGATGGAGAAGATGAGCAGAATGTATAGAAAATGTGCGTGTATGAAACACATGGAGATGGAGAAGACGAGCAGAATGTATAGAAAATGTGCATGTATGAAACACACGGAGATGGAGAGGACGAGCAGAATGTATAGGAAATGTGCATGTATGAAACACACGGAGATGGAGAAGACGAGCAGAATGTATAGAAAATGTGCATGTATGAAACACACGGAGATGGAGAAGACAAGCAGAATGTATAGAAAATGTGCATGTATGAAACACACGGAGATGGAGAAGAAGAGCAGAATGTATAGAAAATGTGCATGTATGAAACACATGGAGATGGAGAATACGCGCAGTATGTATCAAAATGTGCCTGTATGAAACACATGGAGATGGAGAAGACGAGCAGAATGTATAGGAAATGTGCATGTATGAAACACACGGAGATGGAGAAGACGAGCAGAATGTATAGAAAATGTGCATGTATGAAACACACGGAGATGGAGAAGAAGAGCAGAATGTATAGAAAATGTGCATGTATGAAACACATGGAGATGGAGAAGACGAGCAGAATGTATAGAAAATGTGAATGAATGAAACACACGGAGATGGAGAAGATGAGCAGAATGTATAGAAAATGTGCCTGTATGAAACACACGGAGATGGAGAAGACGAGCAGAATCTATAGAAAATGTGCCTGTATGAAACACATGGAGATGGAGAAGATGAGCAGAATGTATAGAAAATGTGCCTGTATGAAACACATGGAGATGGAGAAGACGAGCAGAATCTATAGAAAATGTGCATGTATGAAACACATGGAGATGGAGAAGACGAGCAGAATGTATAGGAAATGTGCCTGTATGAAACACATGGAGATGGAAAAGATGAGCAGAATGTATCAAAATGTGCATATATGAAACACATGGAGATGGAGAAAACGAGCAGAATGTATAGAAAATGTGCCTGTATGAAACACACGGAGATGGAGAAGAAGAGCAGAATGTATAGGAAATGTGCATGTATGAAATACATGGAGATGAAGAAGACGAGCAGAATGTATCAAAATGTGCATGAATGAAACACATGGAGATGGAGAAGACGAGCAGAATGTATCAAAATGTGCATGTATGAAACACACGGAGATGGAGAAGATGAGCAGAATGTATAGAAAATGTGCATGTATGAAACACATGGAGATGGAGAAGACGAGCAGAATGTATCAAAAATGTGCATGTATGAAACACATGGAGATGGAGAAGACGAGCAGAATGTATCAAAAATGTGCATGTATGAAACACATGGAGATGGAGAAGACGAGCAGAATGTATCAAAATGTGCATGTATGAAACACATGGAGATGGAGAAAACGAGCAGAATGTATAGAAAATGTGCCTGTATGAAACACATGGAGATGGAGAAAACTAGCAGAATGTATAGCAAATGTGCCTGTATGAAACACATGGAGATGGAGAAGACGAGCAGAATGTATAGGAAATGTGCATGTATGAAACACACGGAGATGGAGAAGACGAGCAGAATGTATCAAAATGTGCTATATAAAATAAACACGGAGATGGAGAAGGGAGCAGAAGGGTATAGAAAATGTGCATGTATGAAACACACGGAGATGGAGAAGAGGAGCAGAATGTATAGAAAAAGTGCATGTATGAAACACAAGGAGATGGAGAAGAGGAGCAGAATGTATATAAAATGTGAATGAATGAAACACACGGAGATGGAGAAGACGAGCAGAATGTATAGAAAATGTGCATGTATGAAACACACGGAGATGGAGAAGACGAGCAGAATGTATGGCTCCACTTGATGCCGGCATACATTAACTTGCACTAAGAGAATTAGCAAAAAGAAGAAAAGGTTTACGACCACTCACAACATTTCTCAAAATCTAACATCATTTGCAACAAATTGCCTAAAAAGATTAGTGCTGCAAAGTAACATCGCCGACGTGAAATTGCATTGCGCCGGCCATCAATATATCCAGATTCGGGACGTCACATTAATCCGGTTTTGCTGCTTGATTTGATTTCCCACCATATTTATATTTTAATATCCCTAGAACAAACATTCCTTGTATATTGAAGTTACAATAACTGGACTTGGATCTCTCCAGCGCAGGAAAAAGAAATATTAAGCTTGTCAATAATAGTTATTAAGGGTCGGCTGAAGAGAAAAGTAATAAACAAGAGTTCAAGGAAATGTCTTTTGTAGCCAGATGGAATTTAATGTTTGCTTCATTTTTAATATTTTCATACTTTCGAGCAGGCAGTTTCTTGCCGTAGCAGATTGATACCAGATTCAGTTAGTCATGTAAAATACGACTTCTTAAAATAATTTTGCAGTCTCAAAAGCCCCGATTATATATTTTCAAGTCCAATGTTTTACATTATTTTGACTTGATATTTCCGTAAGAAACAGCGCTGACAGCAAATATTTCCACTTTTCTGCATTACCTCGCCCAGATTTTAATAATAGAAAGTCACTGCACTTGTTCTCCCCTCCTTATGTTTAAAAAGTTGTTGGAGAAATTGTTTTATTTCCTTGTGATCTACTTCAGCTTCATACAGTTCAAAAGTGACGTGGATTTATTTTATTTTTTTCAGAGTTCTTACAGATGGTTGAACTTTTTTTAATTTTTTGGGGGATGGAGAAGTAAAAAAAAAAAAAACATTTTTACCATGTATTTAAAAAAAAAGTTCAGCTTTTTTCAAAAAATCTACTTACAAATTGGAAGTTGATAGTAAATAAAAAAAACATTTTTAACATTTTTTTTTTTAAATTTCAGCTTTTAAAAAAAAAAACTATCCAAAAATAGGAAGTCGACAGCGTTGTCCCCGATTAACACCAAAATTAGAAAAACCGAAAAATAGGGTGTAAATCTAAAACAAAGAAAGTTAATGCACTTGTTCCCCCCCTTATGATTAGAAAGTTGTTGGAGAATTTGTTGTTACATATGTTTCAACTTTTTTAAAGTTTTCTGGGGATGGAGAATTAAAAAAAAAAAACTTTGTAACATTTTTAAAACAAATTTCAGCTTTTTTCAAAAAATCTACCCAAAAATAGGAAGTCGATAGCGTTGTCCCTGATTGACAACAAAATTAGAAAACCGACCAAAAAATAGGGTGTAAATCTAAAACAAAGAAAGTTTCTGCACTTGTTCCCCCCACTTTATGTTTAAAAAGTTGTTGGAGAAATTGTTTTTTTTCCTTGTGATGTACTTCAGCTTCATAGAGTTCAAAAGTTACGTGGATTTTTTTTTTTCAGACTTGCATTGAGTTCCTACAGATGGTTCAACTTTTTTTTCCACTTTTTTTCGGGATGGAGAAGTAGAAAAAACAAAAAAAAATGTTAACATTCAGCTTTTTTCCAAAAATCTACCCAAAAATAGGAAGTCGATAGCGTTGTCCCTGATTAACATCAAAATTAGAAAAACAACCGAAAAATAGGGTTTAAATCTAAAGCAAATCTTTTATTATTAGTAATGTCTAAAACAAATATGAACTTACTGAAATCCTACTGTATCCACTCCAAAGAATATACAAACAGCAGCAATAGCAAGAAGTGTTAGGGTATGTTCACACGGCTTATATAGCTGGATGCATTTCACATTTTTTTAACATTTTATAAAAAAAAATTCAGCTTTTTTCAAAAAATCTACCCATAAATAAGAAGTCGATAGCGTTGTCCCTGATTAACACCAAAATTAGAAAAACGACCGAAAAATAGGGTGTAAATCTAAAACATAGAAAGTTACTGCACTTGTTCCCCCCTTATGTTTAAAAAGTTGTTGGAGAAATTGTTTTATTTCCTTGTGACCTACTTCAGCTTCATAGAGTTCAAAAGTGAAGTGGATTTTTTTTTTTTCAGTCTTGCATTTTGCATTGAGTTCTTACAGATGGTTCAACTTTTTTAAAGTTTTTTGGGGATGGAGAAGTAGAAAAAACAAAAACATTTTTAACATTTTTTTTTTTAATTCAGTTTTTTTCCAAAAATCTACCCAAAAATAGGAAGTCGATAGCGTTGTCCCTGATTAACACCAAAATTAGAAAAACAACCGAAAAATAGGGTGTAAATCTAAAACATATCTTTTATTATTAGTAATGTCTAAAACAAATATGAACTTACTGAAATCCTACCGTATCCACTCCAAAAAAATATACAAACAGTAGCAATAGAAAGAAGTGTTAGGGTATGTTCACACGGCTTATATAGCTGGTTGCATTTCACTTTTTTTTTTAAATTTTATAAAAAAAAATTCAGCTTTTTTCAAAAAAATCTACCCAAAAATAGGAAGTCGATAGCGTCGTCCGTGATTAACACCAAAATTGGAAAACCAACCGAAAAATAGGGTGTAAATCTAAAACATAGAACGTTACTGCACTTGTTCCCCCCTTTATGTTTAAAAAGTTGTTGGAGAAATTGTTTTATTTCCTTGTGACCTACTTCAGCTTCATAGAGTTCAAAAGTGACTTGGATTTGTATTTTTGTTTTTTGCAGACTTGCAGATGGTTCAACTTTTTTAAAGTTTTTTTGGGGAAGAAGAATTAAAAAAAAAACATTTTTAACTTCTTTTAATAAATTTATCAGCTTTTTTCAAAAAATCTACACAAAAATAGATACATATTCTCCTTAGAGTATGTTAACACAGCTGATTAGCGCATAACTAAAAAGCACGGGGGCGGGAGAACCCGGCCGGGAGCCGGCCCCATAGACATGCATTGTCAGCGGCACGTATTCGCTGCTAACAATTGACATGTCAATTCACCTCCTGTGCGTACAATACTACCGTATTGTACGCGTGGGGGGACGACGCAAAAATCCATAGTTCTCTATGAGAGCTATGGATTACCGTAATTGCGGCGCGAATTTCGCCACATATTAAGTGCAATACACTGCGAAATGCATGCCGAAATACGCAGCTAAATAAGCCGTGTGAACATACCCTTACACTTCTTGCTATTGCTGCTGTTTGTATATTCTTTGGAGTGGATACAGTAGGATTTCAGTTCATATTTGTTTTAGACATTACTAATAATAAAAGTTATGTTTTAGATTTACACCCTATTCTTCGGTTGGTTTTCTAATTTTGGTGTTAATAAGGGACAATGCTTTTGACCTATTTTGAGGTAGATTTTTTGAAAAAAGCAGACTTTTTATTATTTTTTTTTTTCCTTGATTTCTCCATCCTGTAATCTGTTACTTTATTCCTGGAAAAGTCAAATGTGTAAACCTAGTCTAAAAAGCAAATATTGGCAATTTAAAAAAAAAAAAAAAAAAACAGTATAGGTGCACTCTGGCGCAGCAGCAAAAAGCAACGCAAACACAACACAATATCAGCAGCTCTACAAGCACTAAAAACAGTCAAAGGGAACAGTGGAATTTTTTCAAAGAGCATATTTGCTACTTTAGGATACATAAAAATGTTGAGGTTCTTAGTGCACATTTTTGATCAAAGCTGAAATTGCAAAAAAAAAAATGAAACAAAAAAGGCCCTACTCACAGCTAAAAGGCTGGAGAGGACTGAACCCGCAGGAGGCAACCCCGCCCCATGTACTTAAAAAAATAAACAGGGCATGATTGCTAAGCTAGCTACACATCTCACCCAGGGGAACAACCAGCCCTGGAAAAAAATTTAAACTTTTTCACACAGATGCAAAAAAAGCCACAGTACAATACTTTGGGTGTCTGTATTTTGTGTTGGACAACCCCCAAAAAAGTGGGCAGCCTGCCCAACAAAAGATGGTGTAAAGGGTGATCAGTATGGGTGCCACGTTTTTTTTTAATTCTGGCACCCCTTTATCATTTTATCTTATGCAATTGTAGTACCACAACCACCTTTTTCATATTTGAAGGCGTGTGGTATTGCTTATGGTATTTTTGATTTGGCAATCTCCAATGTATTGTACGTGGGTTTTTTTTCATGCTGTGTTAATAGGTTCAAATTAAATATGGGATCTGGTTTTTTCCCTACTGGGATATGTGTGGGCTACTGCTTAGCAATCAGCTGCCGTGTGTTTTTCTTAAGTAGCATGGGGGCTGGTGTTTTTCCTCCTGCGGGTTCAGTCCCCTTCCGCCCTTTCCTTTGAGCTGTGAGTATGGCCGGTTTCGTTTTTTTCTTTAAATGAAAGCCCCTTTTTTCTGTAAAACGTAATTGCCCACTACAAAGACAAGTTTACCCCAATATAGATGGGGGACCCCTCTAACATTCCCCGATTTGAGTCTGTTCAGACCTCCATATTTTCAGGTAGAGAAGTTGCGGACGGGCGGAGTGCATAACCAAAATATAAGCTGCCATTCCCCTGCAAAAAAATCTAAAAAATAAAAATTGGGGCAACATTTCTTTATTCTCCATTCTGGGATCTGTTACTTTATTTCTGGAAAAGTCACATGTATAAAAGTAGTCTAAAAAGCACATTTTGGCAATTTTTTATAAAATGAGTATAGGTGTATGCTGGGATGGCAGCAAAAAACAATGCAGACACAACGCAATGTCAACAATTTACAAGCCTAAAAAAAAGTCAAAGGGAAAAAAGGGGAAATTTTTTTCAAAAGCTTTTCTGTTATTTTAGGAAACATGAAAGCTTTGAGGTTCTTAGTGCACATTTGTGATCAAAACTGTAATTGCCCACCTACCACGACAAGGTGACCTCAATACAAATGGGGACCTACTCTAACATGTTATCTCACTTAGAACGACATGTACAGTATGTACGGGGCTGTGTCAGGAGTCTGGCATCATTTCAGCCCAAAAACTGGCGCAGTCCTGTTCTCTAGATACCCATAAAATTACATAGGCAGATATAGGCAGGTATATGTCCTTCATAGGCAGGTATAGGCAGGTATATGTCTCCTATAGGCAGTTAGAGCAGGTATATGTCTCCCATGGGGAGTTAGAGGCAGGTATAGGTCCCCCATAGGCAGTTAGAGGCAGTTATAGGCAGGTATATGTCCCCCATAGGCAGGTATAGGCTGGTACATGTCCCGCATAGCAGGTTTAGGCAGTTATAGGCAGGTATATGTCCCCCATAGGCAGATTATAGGCAGTTATAGGCAGGTATATGTCCCCCATAGGCAGGTTATAGGCAGGTATATGTCCCCACATAGACAAGTATAGGCAGGTATATGTCCCCCATAGGCAGTTAGAGGCAGGTGTATGTGCCCTATAGGCAGTTATAGGCAGTTATAGGTAAGTATATGTCCCCCATAGACAGTTATAGGCAGTTATAGGCAGGGTTTGTAAAAAAGAAAAAATACAAGCACTCACCTTTCCCCACCACTCCGAGGCTCTCCCTGTGATCCGCCTTCTGGCACAGGCGGCGTGATGTCATCATGCCGCGCAGGCTGCTTGCGGCCTTCCGGAGTCCTATTGCGGAGCAGGGAGTGCTCGCTCTCAGTCTTCTAAGTCTTCAGCTGTATGCGCTCCCAGGAGTCGCATACAGCTGAAGTATCCCTGCCGGTACCCGGGCCGTGGCAGCGCCCAGGCACCGACAGTGACTCGAGTATAAGCCGGCTCGGCTTATACTCGAGTATATACGGTACTTTATTCCTGGAAAAGTCAAATGTATAAAACCATGCATATAACTAGATCTCTTGACTTTGGACTCTTATGAAAAGTGACCATTGGCTACACTGACTCCTACATAAAAGTTTTGTCCATTGCTGGTGACTCTCTCTCTCTCAACAGGTTCTTGCCGAGACCGTTTTCCCCATTCTGTCCGTTTTGTTTTTTTTTAATTGTAAAGCTTTGTCTACACAACTTATGCAAAAAATACGTTGAATAAAATGCAAAAACTTGTGATAGGAACGAAGCCTTAGACAAAAAAAGGTCACCTGAATGTTCTATTACAGGATGGATGATCCGCAGGTCTAAATGCACATTCTGCATTAAACATGACCGGCTCGGTTGAAAAATGTAGAAGCACTCACGCCTTCGTCTTTACTCCTCTATTATTCTCGAGGTCCATTATTGTCTGGACAGATCTGTAAAATGCTCTTTGGGAGCCAGAAAATTCTCTTGTCAGGACCTGGCATTTCCTACGTGAAGATACCTGCCTTGATTTAAGTCTTTTTTGTTCCAATATGCAATGCTACATGTTGAGAAGACTTTTTTTTAACTTTTTGTAGAACTCTTGGATTTCTGGGTTCTGACTAGTTATCCATCCGTCCTGTCCTCTTGTCTCTTTGGGTCGTAATGGACCTCGATCAGTCTTCGCCTTCTTATTCGGTAAAAAATTTGCCATTTCTGAGACCGATAACTTTTTTACTTGTTTGCCATTGGAGCTGTGTGGGGGCTCATTTTTTTGTAGTAGCTTTTACAGGTATGAATTTGAATATGCAACTTTTTGATCACTTTATACTGATCTTGTCACAGGGCCATTGATCTAGTGGTGGACAGAGGAGCCATAGTCCTACGGTTTTTTTTTTCTGTAGGTTTGTTGACCATGGTCAGGATTGGAGATACCTGACACCCATCAGATATGGAGTGGGCTCAGCAACTGAGCTTGCTCCAGTAACACCATTCACAGTGGAGCAAGCTTGAATTGGCCCACATGGGAACATGGGAAACCACATGGGCCCCTGAGTATGGCATATACATACTTGGGAGAGGCAAAAAGGCAGAGAAAGAGGCAAAAAGCAAGAGGCATTGTGACATTGTGATGACACAATGTGGGTGGGGTTAGAAGGCATTTCAAAAGATCAAGAGGCCAAAGAAGATGATTTTGTCTGTTCTGATGCCCAATCGCTGAAGCCCTCAGAGGAGAAGGAAGCTGGTCCGTCGGCAGAAATACCTCACAGTGCCTGTGGATTCTAGCTGAGGGATGTAGATTGTGAGGAAGAGGAAGTCACCTGTGATGATGATGATATTGCAGATTCAACGTGGTCTTTTGAACAGCAGTTGGTGAGTGCATCATCAGTTGAGGAGGCGGATGATGGGGTAGTGTCAGTAAAAATCCAGCCTGAGAAAGGGAGAGGGCGGTCGCACAAGTCCGCTGCCATTACTCAGCCAGCCGTGGTCAGTGGTAGCAGCGGGAACACCGCTACTAGGTTTTCACAGTCAAAGAGGTCCAGGACCTATGAAGCCCGGGCCTTTTTCATCAACTCAGTTTTCGACGAGTAACTTTTGCCGATTTGCCTTCAACGTGTCAGTAGAGGAAAGAATGAAAAGAGTTTAAGCACCATGAGCATGAACAGGCACATGCATGTAAAGCATCCAACCACCGTGACATCTTCCGCCTTCTCCTCTGTCACTTCCAAGCCCAAGTGGTCATCTGCTGCCGATGTGCCAGAGCAGCATGAGCAAGCACCATCCCCAGTCCCAGATACTGTTGGCCAATTCCCACCAGCAACACATCCTATACCTTCCACCAGTCTGACCTGCACGCCATACAGTGGCCAGTCCATCAGCCAGCCTTCTGTGTGTGGGGCATAAGATGAGATTTCACCCCAACCATCCCAAAGCAAAAATCCTGAATGTCGGCATTGCCAGGCTGTTGGCTTTTCCGCCTGGTGGACACAGATGGGTTCCACATGTCATGGCCCTGGCATGCCCCTAATATCAGTTGCCGAGCAGGCATTTCTAGAAAAACTGTCCCCGCCCTGGCCTGCCACGTTGCAGATCAGATCTCCAACACGTTGGATGCATCTTTGTCCACCAAAGTCCATCTCACTACAGACACATGAACTAGTAAGCATGGTCAAGGGCGTTACATCTCACTGACTGCTCCCTGGGTGAGTTTGGTGGATTATAATGCCTCTGGTGATGGGTCTTGGCGGACACTCTTTCACACTGCAGGGATGGTGCAGAGTCCAGATCCCCAAGTGCCAAGAGAAACCAGGCCATTCTAAAATTAATTTGTCTTTGAGAATGTCAACACCTAGGTCAAGAGCTCTGGATGGCTCTGCGCAGTCAGACCAACCAGTGGCTGGCTGTTAAGAACCTGGTGCCAGGCAAGGTGGTGTGCGACCAAGGGAGAAATCTCCTTGCTGCCCTTAGACCTTCATACATCCCTTGCCTGGCACACGTCATGAACCTGGTTGTACAATAAGTTCTCAAGTGCTACCCAGGTCTTGACTATCTGCTGAAGAAGGCTCGAGGTCTTAGATCTGGGCCTTTCCGTCCACCGTCTGATATGTGATGTGGCAACACACTGGAATTCCACCCTCCACATGCTCCAGCGATTGTGGCAGCAGCGTAATGCCATTACACAGTATGAAACGTCGCATGGCCTGACTAGCAGTGGTGCGGACCTTGGGTTGCCGCCCCTTAGAGAGTGAAGGCAGGTGACGGATCTCTGCATCATCCTTGGCAGGTTTGAAGAGTCAGCATGAGCCAGCAGAGATGGAGGAGGCAGACACAGAGCCTTACTCACCAGAGGATGTAGAAGGCCCGACTATTTCGCAATTGTATAGGTCTTCTTTAGGCGGTGCTTCCACGTTGAGGGCGGGTGCAGGATGGCAGTTCAGCTCACAGAGAGTGCATGAGGCTAACCAGGGCTCAGGTGAGGGTCAGGATGAGGAAGTGGAGGAGGATGATGAGTCAGGGGTGGACGCCACCGGTAGCGATTACCCTTCAGTGGTAAGAGGTTGGCACAGATTACAGAAGGAGGAGGAGGAAGTTTTATCCTGCCCAGCAGTCAGCGTTATCCATCTTTCCCCTGACAATATGGATCATTTGACATTTATAAAAATGTATCAAATGTGGATCTCTGACCATTTTGTTGCCCCGGTTGCCGATGTCACTGACTAGTAAACTGTAGCACGTCTCCTTGACAATGTGAAATACACACTTAAACTACACTAATCTTATGTCTGTAGTCCCTGTGCCTGCTGCTTCTACAAATTGTATTCTACTGCTGCCAACAGATATATTTTCAAGTCTTATGGCTGAATTTATTTTGAAATATACACCTGTATGACCTTGATGTGCACTGCATACACCTCTTACTGCTCCTTCTTGTATTCCTCCAATTTTTTTTTTTTTAAATGCCTCCACCTGTACTATGACCAAATGTACTAATCTGTTACCCTGAACTCGATTTTTCCCCTTTGGGCATTTTTTCTTGCTGCCACAATGTACTGCTGCCTATCTTGTCGAAGCGGAACCTCTATTTCCCCTTGGGGCCTGTTCTCGGCCCCCAGGATGCTGCCTAATCTTGCCCAAAACCTGAACCTGGCTTTCCCCTTTGGGCATGTTCTGTGCCACCAGGACGCCCCCTAATAGTAAACCGGAAAACCTCCATTTTTCCCCATTCCCAAAGTTCCGCACCACAAGGGGGTGCCCCTAATCAGTGCACCCGCAGAGGAAATAATTAAATTTTCTTGGGTCTGGTGCAAAAGGGGAAATGGGGCCCCTGCTGTTACCATGTGCCTTTTCCAAATACGGTGTCTTCTTATTTTCAAAGGGGCTTTACCCCCCCCTGGGACGCGGGCCCCATAGCAGTTTGCTACGCTGCACCTCCTAACTAACCCCCGCGCAACTGTCCTCATTTTTTCGTTGCCATTAAAAGGAATAAGTTTTAGCCTCTCATTTTTTTCTTACTCTTAGAGCCAAATTGTTTTCACAAGTGTTCCACGTCCCGTTTACGTTAGGATGGTAATTCCCGCTTTTCCTCACCTGTAAGGTATAAAAATTAACCAAACATCTTCTCCCTTTTATTTAAAGGGGTCCATTTGAACCTCGAAAAAGAAAAACCACTGCTGTTCGGTCATCACTAGTAATTACAAAGAAATATACTTACAAATTCATAAGGAGTAAATGTAAACAAATTTGAAGGCAAGTTTTCTATTCGATAAGAGTGATGAGGATGTACATACAGAATTAAAGACAGTGTTACTAGTGATGATCGAACAGTATTGGTGTTCGGTTCGAGGTTCGAGTGGAACTCCATTAAAGTCAATGGGGAAGGCATTCGAGGAAAAGGGGTTCTTGCGCGAAACGTTTGCTTGATTTTATTTGCGCCAACGTTTTTAATTTTGCGATGGCTTAAGCCCCTTGTAATTCTGAAACAAAAAAAAAACATCTTTTAACTAAACCATTAAGAACAATGCTTCCACTTTCCTAAGTGCGCCGGGTCCATCCTTTTATATTGCCTACCATATCTTACCCTACGCTTGCTTCAAGCGCTTGTGCTTCTGAAACCTAAAAGTCGCCTGTTAAGGGCGACGAAAAAAAAAACCCCCGCAAACGCAACGAGTTTGTGTCCGGGTTTGTGTGCACAACCCCCGAAAGGGGGCCCCACATTTGATCAATTTAAATTGTATGTATAATTTTTTAATATTGTGCGCCCCCCCTTTTTTCTGTTTTCTTTCTTTTAGTAGAAGATAGATTTAGAAGATAATATGAGATGAAATTAGATAAAAAATAAAATAGAATATAAATAAAAAATATAAATTAATAAAATAAAAGATACAAATAAAAAAATATAAATAAATAATAAATAAATAATAAAAAAATAAAATAAAAAATAGATATAAATAATAAATAAATATAAAAATAAATAATAAAAAATAATAAATAATAATAAAGATATATAAATAAAATTATAATAATTATATATAATAAATAATAATAATAATAATTTAAAATAATGTAGATGTGTGATGAAGGTTTTTTTAATTGGATCTGTGAAACTGGTACTTTTTAACTTTTGGGTTTCTCCCTTGTTTTATATAAAAAGATTTTTTTTTTTAAAAAAAAAAATTTTTTTCCCCCTTTCCAAATTAACCCAAAACCCTAATAGGGCCCACCACCCACGTCTCCCACTTTTAAATTTCCCATAATTTCCGGCCCCTCCTCGGTGTGGGATGCATGTGGAGGGCAGAACGCGGGTTTTTAATTATTTTTGTTATTATCGTCCGGTTAATTAAGTTCGTAGATTTTGGAAATGTGCCCCCATCACCATCATCACAGCCGAGCGAGTCACCTCCGCCACACCCCCCACAATGCAATTAGTTTCAGTCCTTCTCATTATTAGGCCGCTGCTTATATGTGAGAAATTAATTGTGTCTACTTTTAGGTTCATGCAGATGACAGAAACATCGGGGTCATTAGTGTCTAGAAGAAGCTTATGGAGAAAAATAGATTTCCCGGGGTTTTTATCTAATACTCCTGTCCCTTTTAAATTAAAAAAAAATTTTAAAAAAAATGTAGTATGAACAGATAATAGATATTAGAAAAAGATAGATAATAATAGATAGATATAGACAGAAGAAGATAGATAGATAGATAGATATGAATAGAAGATAGATGATAATAAATATGAGATAGATAGATAGTTATAGATA
>JAODAL010028092.1:0-53889 GCA_025379985.1 Phyllomedusa bahiana | reverse complement strand
TACCCCCTTTTTAACCGGGGTACTTGGCTTAGACAATAGGTTATTTTCTGACACACTTATGTTTATGTTTGAAGGAAAAACATGGGGACCAGCAAAGCCCTGGGGGTCCAGGTAAAGGGAAAAACACGGTAAAAGAAAAGGCTGAAGTTGGTCCCAACTTCTACGAAGCTGGGGGTTCCCCGGGCCGATGAGGTGGGATATTACACTGGTCTACTTTTTTTTTCTGGTGCTCTAACCACTGTTTGATGTGGCAATGAATGCATTTACATTTCTATTCTTGGAGTCGACTTGAAAAGTGATAAAAGGAGAAGGAAAGGTACACAGTATATGGGTGCGCACAAAAATACTAGCTCAAAATACAGCATTTTATTAAAGAATTGTTAAAGGGTTTTCTCAACCACAATGATTGACTTTTAACTTGTAGGGAAAGGCAAATGAAAATGATTACCAAATACATTGCTGTTCTGATCTTGCTTTGGTCAGGAGATAAAGAACATTTTGGGCCCTTTTAAAAAAAAATGTCTGGCAGTAAAACTTCTTTTGCCCTAGAAAACCAACAGGGCTCATAACAACCAATCAAAGATCATGAAACCCAAAATCGAGCCCATAGCCCCGATGGGAGCTCATAGCCCCGATTGGACTCATAGCAACCCATCGAGCTCATAAAACCAATCGACTACAGAAAACCAATCAAAACCATAGCCCCAATCAGAGCCATAGCAACCAATCAGAGCTCATAGAAACCCAATCAGAGCTCATAAAAACCAAATAACATAGCCCAAACCCCAAAACCCAACAGAGCCCCCCTTTAAAAAAAATTTTTTCCCCTTTTTTTCAGAGCACTATATAAAAATAAAATGGAGGTTTTGCGTGGACCTTTTGTGGACTTTTATTTTTTCTTAGAGTACAAAAACTTTTTCCCCCCCCCCCTCTCTTTCTTACCTGATTGCTCCACAAGCTGCTATTTGACCATAGTGAGTCACTTCCTACAAAATCTTACCTCTAGCAAGAGTTTGTTTACCTAACTTAATGACAAGCTTTTCCCCTTTTGGTTTAGTGCCTTTTTAAAAAACACCCTTTAAAAAAAATTTTAAATCTGCAGTCATGTCGCTGAAACAGGAATAGCTAGAAATACTGGCTGATATGTTTCATTTTCACGCTATAGACGAACCACAGCTGACCGGAAGGGGAGCCTGAAGCTGTAGAACCGCCTACACCTGACAGAAAGCAAACCCGAAAGCTGTAGAACTGCCCCCCCACCCGACTGGGTTTTGGGCCTGAAGCGGAATCATCTGAGTCTGAAAAGAATTCGGAATGTCGAAACCCCCCCAGCCTAAACAGGAATTTGGAGACTGAACGTAGACGTCCCTCAGACTGTACAGGAAGTGGGTGCCTGAAGCTGTAAAACCACCCACACCCTGAACAGGAAGTGAGAATCTGAAGCTGTAGAATCGCCCACAGCCTGAACAGGAAGTGTGAGTCTAAAGCTGGCTGTAGCTCTGTGAAATTGTATTATGAGACAACCCCTTTAAGGTTCAAAGAAATACACGTTAATTCAATTAAAAAGCCACAAAAAGGCAAACACAAGAGTACTAGACTCTTCTAACCAATTATAAGAGGAAGTCAATCTTGTGGTCTATTTTGAGGGACATTGAGGTTCGTCTGTGTACACCTCTGAGTGATGCTTGATTAAACAGATAATGTGCGACCCGTGTCTATAGTGGAGTTTAATAATAATTTTCTTCCCACAGCCCCAGCACACTATCCCTGACGTTTTCATCTGGATGCTCAGCAATAATAAACGCATCGCCTACGCCCGCATCCCCTCCAAAGACATCCTCTACTCCATCGTGGATGAGGAGACGGGAAAGGATTGTGGGAAAGTCAAGTGTGTCTTCCTTAAGGTTAGTGGAGTCACCTGAAAGAGCTGAGGATCATGGGTGACTATAGGCTGTGACAGGAGACCTACCGACAATAAATGTTGACCTGCTGATTTGCTTCAAATTTGGTGTAGGGCTCAAAGGGGTGTTCCCACCATAGACATTGATGACATATGACTGGGATTTGCTATTAAAGTCTAATAGGTTCAGGTTCAACCTATTTTGGCAACGGGCCCCCTAAAATGTTGCCTTAGAATGGAGAACCAGTTTCACTTGCACACAACTCTCCAGTCTGTTCTATAGGAGTTCTGAGTACAGCTCTTCTAAAGCGGCACTTTCGGGGCCCATTCCTGAGATAGGTGGGACCCGCCCCGAAAAGACTTTCATGGCATATCCTATCGATAAGCCATCAAAGACATCTGGGCCCCGCACCTATCTTGGAAATTGGCCCCGAAAGTGTCGCCTCAGAATGGAGAGCTTGGTCGCACTTGCGCACAACTCTCCATTCCGTTCTATGGGAGTTCTGAGTACAACTGAACAGCTTTTAGGAATGTTGCCAAGGGGTTCTGGTAAGGAAGTGCCTTACATAGGTTATAACCAGTAAGTATTAGTGGAGGAAGAAGATCATAAGCTTGCACTGGCCGGTAAGGAGTGGGGAGGACACCACAACATGGTGCCATATGGTGATCAGGCCAGTAAGGGAGCAGGAACATGACGGACTGTAGGCTTCACACCAGGACTCACGGTAGCTGTAAAGTGTTGAGTAGTAAGTGAGGTCTGAAAGGTTGGAGCTAAATGTGGCACCAAACTACCTTTTAACCCTCTTGGAGAACAGCACACCAATGCCTTGTTGTACGATGGTTGTTTCATGTATATAACTTGTATGTTCTCCGTCTATTAAGCTACCCGGGAAACGAGGCTTCGGCCCCGCTGGTTGGACAGTACAGGCCAAGATGGAGGTTTACATGTGGCTTGGACTCAACAAGCAGAGGAAGGATTTCCTGTGTGGTCTTCCCTGTGGATTTGAAGAGATTAAAGCAGTAAAAGGACCAGGATTACAATGCTTCCCTCCAATCAGCCTCAGCTACACAAGTAAGGACTGGGGCTACGGACGTGTAATCTGTGACTATAAGCACTATAGAGGAAGCCTAAAAAGCTGCCATAAGAGGCATGGGGTCCAGCTTAGGTTTCCTAATACTTTTCACCATGGTGGACGTGGGGCATTAGGTTTTTATCATTCACCGGTGCAATAAAAGGATGAAATAACTTATTTAAGGATCCTACGAGACATCGGGAAATATGGGTAGTCCTGGGCCCATTGGTAACAGATTGTGGAGTTTGGTGGTGGTATCAATCAGCCCAAGCCAACATAACGAATTTCTGTTATGTCCCCTCTGTCTGTATGGTGGCCCCTGTGTCATGTACCCCCTCTGTCTCTATGGGGGCCTGTGTGTCATGTCCCCCTCTGTATATGTTGGCCCCTGTTTCATGCCCCCCTCATTTTATGGTGGCTCCTTGTCAGTCCCTCTCTCTATGGTGACCCCAGTGTTATGTCCTCCTTGTTTCTGTGGTGGCCCCTATGTCATGTCACCATTTTCTCTGTGGTAGCCCCTGTGTCATGTCCCCCTTGTCTTTGTGGTGGCCTCTGTATCATGTCCACCTTGTCTCTATGGTGGTCCCTGAATCATCGCCCATATCCCCTGTGAGGACCTCTGTGCTATCTCCCCCTTATCTCTGTGGTGGCCCCTCTGTCCGCCTTGTCTCTGTGATGGCTCTTTTGTCATGTTCCCTTTGACTCTATAGTGGTCCCTGTGTCATGCCCCCCTTGTCTCTGTGATGGCCCTTGTGTCATGTCCCCTTTCTTTGTATTGTAGCCCCTGTTTCATGTCCCTCCCGTCTCTGTGATGGCCCTTGTGCCATGTCCCCCTCATCTCTATAGTGGCCCCTGTGTCATTCCCCCCCTTGTCTCTATAGTGGCCCCTGTTTTATGTCCCCCTGGTCTCTATGGTGGCTTTTCTGTCATGTCCACCTTGTCTCTATGGTGGTCCCTGGGTCATGCCCCCTTGTCTCTATAGTGGACCATGTGTTATGTCCTCCTTGTCTCTGTGGTGGCCCTTATGTCACGTCCCACTCTTCTCTATAGTGGCCCCTGGGTCATGTCCCTGTTGTCAGTATGGTGGCCCCTGTGTCCGCTTCTCTTTTCGTACCTGGCTCAGTATCTCCTATGTGTCTTCCAGAGAAGCAGGTGTTCCAGTTGCGGGCGCACATGTACCAGGCCCGAAGTTTGTTTGCTGCTGATAGCAGTGGCCTGTCTGATCCTTTCGCTCGAGTCTTCTTCAACACTCAGAGCCAGTGCACAGAGGTGAGTCCACACTAGGCCTGTCACCCCTCCATGTCCACTTACCTTGGGTGGAGGAGACCTATTCTAATTCATTTCCATCTCAGGTGCTCAATGAGACGCTCTGCCCAACATGGGACCAGCTATTGGTGTTTGACAACGTGGAACTCTACGGAGAAGCCAATGAGATGCGAGACGATCCCCCCATTATAGTCATTGAGATCTACGACCAAGACACTGTGGTAAGAAGCGATCTCCATACAGAAGCTCAGAGATGGAAATCTTACCTCTTGTTGCTTGTACATATAATGGTGGACCAATGGTTTCTGTTTGTTTCCATATGTGTGGATGAGGTATTGAAGATAGTAGACTTCTATTACGGTAGACCATCATTTTAGATTTGATGTTCCTTGTATTGTTTTTCAGGGCAAGGCCGACTTCATGGGCAGGACGTTTGCTAAACCTGTAGTAAAAATGGCCGATGAAAAGTATTGTCCGCCCCGGTTTCCACCACAATTGGAATATTACCAGATATATCGTGGTAACTCAACGGCTGGAGACTTGTTGGCAGCCTTCGAGCTACTCCAGGTATGGAATGGTCACTGCCTTTTTGGAGGGTGTCAAGAGGTTTGGGATAATATAGAATATGTTTAAATGTTGACTCCCACTCTGGATTGAATTGGCCAACCAAACCAATGGGTGCAGGCTCAACTAGACACAACCACAAGGAAGCCCATGAGGTCATATAATCCCCATTTTAAAGGACCACTTTGCTTTTTTTTCCCTTCTCTTTCAAAATGGTTTTAGATACACAGGTAGTGCCTGTAACTTTGCTTATCTGCAGCTGCATACAGGATATCTGGCTGATGCATAAGCCATTAGGACTTGCTTGTTGGTATACAGTAGTGCCTGTAACTTTGCTAACCTGCAGCCACATCCAGGATATCTGTCTGATGCAATAGCCATTAGGAATTGCTTCTAGCTACACTGTAGTGCAAGTAATTTTGCTAACCTGCAGCTGCA
Organism: Phyllomedusa bahiana; assembly: GCA_025379985.1. NCBI lineage: Eukaryota > Metazoa > Chordata > Amphibia > Anura > Hylidae > Phyllomedusa > Phyllomedusa bahiana. Next base: position 48,648 of record JAODAL010028092.1, on the reverse strand, counting down.
TACAGGATTTCTGGCTGATGCAACAGCTATTAGGAATTGTGTTTAGGTATACAGTAGTGCCAGTAATTGTGCTAACCTGCAGCCACATACAGGACATCTGGCTGAAACAACAGCCATTAGGAATTATGTTTAGGTATATAGTAGTGCCAGTGATTTTGCTAACCTGCAGCCACATCCAGGATATCTGGCTGATGCAATTTCCATTAAGAATTGCTTCTAGGTACACTGTAGTGCCTGTGACTCTGCTTACCTGCAGCTGCATTCAGGATATCTGGCTGATGCATCAGCCATTAGGACTTGCTGTTAGTTACACAGTAGTGCCTGTAACTTTGCTTACCTGCAGCCGCGTACAGAATATCTGGCTGATGCACCAGCCATTAGGACTTGCGTTTAGGTACACTCAAGTGCCGGTAATTTTGTTTACCTACAGCTGCATATAGGGTTTCTGGCTGATACAACAGTCTCTGTTAGGTCACATGACCTGCTCTCTGTGCATTTGCTGCTGACAGGAAGTACATCCCTCTGTACATTCCCATGAGGCTGATTTTGAACCTCCCATAGGAATGCACAGAGAGGTTCATTTCTGGGTCAAACAACCCTGCTGTGTCAGCAACTCAGAGTGCAGGTCACATGACCCAGAGACGGCAGTGAGGAATCCTGTATCCAGCTGCAGGTAAGAACAAAGATTAGCATTGCTGTGCACCTAGAAGCAATTTCTAGTGAACGAAGGGAAAAAAAACACCCTTTAAGCTGAGTTGGTCACCTCCTTTAGGTACCTAACTATTGAAGTTGATTCCTCCATTTACTTTTAGTTCACTAAATTTTCATTGTTAAGAGCAGAATATAAGTTTTATAAATCTACTAAACGTCCTACTTCTTATTTTGTAGATTGGCCCCGCTGGTAAATCCGACCTCCCACCTATTGATGGACCCACAGACATGGAGAGAGGACCCATCCTTCCAGTCCCAATGGGCATCCGACCCGTGCTGAGTAAATACAGGGTAGAGGTACGGAAGACTGCAGATGTTACATATGATTATTATTGCATCGGGTCGAGATCTTCTGGTAGATAGCAGATGTGTTGTAGTGATAGGTGATCCTTAAAGGGGTTGTCCACTTCTTTTTTTTTTTTAATGTCTCTTACTATGGGCAATATTCAGAAACATCTTAATATACAGTAATTATGGGCCCCTGGGCAAAACAATGTGCTGGACACTACCCAAGCACATGGCATCACAAGAGCCCTCGCCGTTAACCACTCAACTACCTGTTCCCTCAACACGCGGCAAGATACACTGCTTGAGGCCTGCATTCAGGACACTCCCATGACAGTTTGTAGGCCACAGGCCTAAAAGCAGCCTGCAGTCCACATGACTACTTGGTGGGGGAGCTGATAGCTATGTGCCCCACCATGCTTTTTATCTGTTTGTGCATTCTGAGAACATACAAACAGTTGAATAAGCACATACATGCCAACTCTCCCGTTTTTGGGGGGGGGGGGGTCCCGCTAATGGAGGTCCCCCCCGCCACCCCGGCAGAGTTGGCGAACCTCTCGCCGCCAGGTTCTTTAAATGGCCGCGGCGCCGCTGTGCCGCTCCTACAGGCGGGTGAAGCGGCGGTTGCTCACCCGCCCAGCGAGTCTCACTGACTTGTGTGGCCGCAGCCGCACAGTTAGTCAGCAGCTGCACGCTCCGTGCAGCTGCCATACAGGGAGGAGGCAGGAGGGATCGTTCCCCTCCTGCTTTCTCCCCTGCATGTACAGCGGCCGGTTGGCGCTGTCCATACCCCTCAGTGTCGCAGGGGGCGTGACGCACAGATGTACTCACTCCCCCTGCGACGCTGAGGAGATTGTCGGGACCTGGACGTGCTGCAGGGAGCCTGGTGAGGTGAGTAGTTTTTGTTATATTTTTTATTAGCTATTGGGGGCATCTACCTGGCTGCAATGGGCACTACCTGGCTACAAGGAGCAATACCTGGCTACAAGGGGCATTACCTGGCTACAAGGGGCATTACCTGGCTACAAAGGGGGCATTACCTGGCTACAAAGGGGGGACTACCTGGCTACAAAGGGGGGACTACCTGGCTACAAGTGGGCACTACCTGGCTACAAGGGGGCACTCCCTGGCTTAAAATGGGGTACTCCCTGGCTTAAAAGGGGGCACTACCTGGCTACAACGGGGCACTACCTGCCGATATGGGGAACTACCTGGTTATATGGGCGCTAACTGGCTATAGGGGGCTACTACCTGGCTATTAGGGGTCACTGCCTGGCTATTAGGGGTCACTACCGAACTATAAGGGGTCACTACCTGACTATAAGGGGTCACTACCTGACTATTAAGGGTCACTACCTGACTATTAGGGGGCACTAACTGGCTATAAGGGGCGTCACCTGGCTATAGGGGCATCTACCTGGCTATTAGGGGGCACTACCTGGCTATAAAGGCACTACCTGGCTAGAGGGGCATCTACCTAACTTTCTTCCAGAACTGTTATGAATTTAGGTGGAGGGGGTGTGGCTTTTTTCTAAGGTGGCGTGGTGCACCAACAAGATGGGCGTAGTCATGCAATTTTTTTGTCGCGCCGCGCGTAGGGCGCCGCCGCTTACTATGTCCTGCTTTTCCACTTTCAAAAGTTGGCAAGTATGAATAAGCGGCACCAAGAGCATGTGCCCTGGTCTCTGAGACATACCCCTGACCACCTGGGGCACCTATGCTAATGGGGCCTCCGGGCCACAGCTTAGTGTGCCCAGATGGGGTTATTTTTATTACTATGTGTATGGCAGTAAGCGATGCCTAGCAGATGGTTATACTGGGCATGTGCACTAGTCAGGCAGCGGGCTGTCACTTCTATAGTGTAGCAGCCCTCCCGGAATGAGAGGTCGCACAGCCGGGCAGCTACACTACGGGAGCAATGGCTTCCTGACTAGGGTGCATGCATGCTGTTCAGCAGGGCAGCCGGCTGTGTGACAGTGTATGCACAACGTCATCACCTACTGACATACACATAGTAATAAACACAAACCATAACCACCTCACATCAATTAGTGAGCCTAATTAATACAAAAAACAATAAGAAGCACACAACACTTCTAAGGTTTAGCGCTCTCTCACATTACAATGGCCTCAGGATATAATATTTCCACCATACAATGGTCTTTCCAAGGACAGCTATGCAAAAATAAAAAAGTTATGGCTCTCGGAACAACGAATGCGGTGAGAAAAAAATATGCTGCCTCAGGAAGGGGTTAATTAGTTCTGATGGAATTTGGATGGAATTTCCACATTCCGAAAAATCACGATGTCCCCTTCCAATCTCGTCTCCTTTTTTACTAACATTGCAGCATCTGTAGAGAGCACATCCCTATGCACGTTCTCATCAGCCATTAAGATTGGTATAACACCGACCTGGAATGGGCCCTTCCCTCTAGGAGCCCCATGGTCTACCTCTATAATATGGTTACTGGGTAAAAACAGTGGGTGGAGTACACGCTAATGAGCCCTACACCAGGAGGGTCAAACTTATTTTAAAAGAGGGCCACATCTGTATTATTGTTGCTGTCAAAGGGCCATTGGAGGGCTTGAAGGGTGGCTAGGGTGCTGGGTCAGGGATGGGCCACCATCTGTGAATTCCTGAACAGAGTAGTGTGAAGGTGCACACCAGAGCTCCAAATACAAGATGGTGTCTTCTCCCTACACTGGTAGCGCTAGTAAGTGGAGAGCCGCTCCTTCTGTGTCCAGACCTTGTCCATCCCTGCTCACTGTACAAATTGTTTGGTGGGTGGTAAGTTTACCAACTTAGCGCATTTAAAGCTGTTCAATATTCTATTAAATTTCTACAACTAAGACCGTTCAGTTCGAAACGCATCGGTGAGATGTGTGCATTTTTTTCATAAGGTATGTCTCTGTTTTTTAACTTCTGTCATTGATAAATTGTTGGTTTTATTTTTACTGCTGGACAACATTAGTTTTTTCGATCGGTGTCTTAGCTCTTGAGGGCCACATAATATGATGTGGTGGGCCAGATTCGCGGGGCTTCAGTTTGACATGTACCCTACGCCAACTAAAGTGCTAAGCAGCTTCTGTAATCATCTTCTTCTAGATCCTTTTCTGGGGGCTCCGAGATCTCAAGAGGGTCAACCTTGCCCAAGTGGACAGACCAAGGGTGGACATTGAATGTGAGCCTTGAAGATGCACACTTCGCTAGTCACCCTCATACCGGAACTACAAGAAGAACCCAAACTTTAGCACTTTAGTCAAATGGTTTGAAGTGGTAAGTCAGCGTTACCTAGTTCTCTCGAAAGATTTGTTAATTTATACCACAATCCACCTGTTGAGTATGATTCCACACAGACTGAATTTTCCAGCCGTCCAATTCTGGTGTTCCCCCATAGGAGCTACCAACCCATGATAACGGATCTAGGTCTATCAAACCCGCCCTTGAACATCCGGGTGGTGGACTGCCGGGCATTTGGCCGATACACCCTGGTTGGATCTCATGCGGTCAGCTCGTTGCGGAAATTTATCTATCGACCCCCAGATAAGAAGTCTCAGCAGTGGAGCACAGCAGGTATTGTTTCTATGTCGTCATGCTGAGGTCATCAACCCTAGCGCTACTAGGAGCCAGTCAGATATCCCTAATGAGGTGAAGGCAGCATGGGCGTCCTTCAGAACAAAAATCACTAAACAAAAAATGGCGCAAAAGCCAATATGGACTCAGTTTCATAGGAAAACAAGGGATGGTCACAGCAGTATCCCAGCAATACACCCATTAATACAGTAGATGAAAATAATACAAATCTTAATAGCCACACAAGTAATGAGGTATGAGGGGCCCTAATCTTATGAGGCTATGTTCTGGGAACATGGCCCACCATCTTGAAACCGCCACATGTTGGATCAATCGGGGCAGAGTCTTTCGTCAATGTTGAAGGGAGAACATGTAGCCGATCAGAAAGGATCAGTACTGCGTACTACACAATAATCATCTGATCGCAATTAAAATAATTGGCAATATTATCTTGGCAGTTCCTTAACATCACAAAACAGTAAACAACAGGCAAGCACAGCAGCTAGATTGCCTGGTTCAATTGTGTTGTCCCATGTTGCATGGACACGGAGCTAAAGGCACTGGATCCTATCGTTATGAACCCTCAGGTGGACTTTCTGTGCTGAGAACTTTTTTAACTCACATAGAGATATTGTCAAGATGTTCAATTGTGTCCAATCATTTTTTGAGATAATCCTGGTCTTCTTTGATGTCCTACATGATCACCTTCCCATTGGAATAAACTTGTCTCTCCGCGTAGATTCACAAAACATGTTTCATTGTAATCTGCGCTCGGCTTTCAATGACAAGTGGCCATGTCCCAGACATAGCCTAAAAGATAGTCCCCCTCATCCCCAATACTTGGCTGTGGGTTAATCAGATAGTTCATAGTTTACTCTTTGGTTATTTGCAAATTAATGCATGCACAGAGACTGGTAACTGGGAACTCTATGACTCCTCCCCTGTTCAATGGGTTAAGGTATCCTTTGCTGGAGACTGGCAATGTATACCAATAATGGATGGAGGGGGAGACATGTTACAATGGCGAAGTGTTGGCTATTCTCTCCATATCCATGCATGGCTTGCTCTACCTCCTTTGGCTCCTCATCATTTCCACCATTGACCCCTCTTATTTACGTGCTCAGCTCCTCGCCGCCGGCTTCGTGCATGCTGTGTGACTTCTCGTCTTGAGTCTGTCCTGTGCTCTGTCCTTTTCTGTCCTCTGTCCAGCTGAATTGGTGAATGGCAATAAGGCAATGGCAAACGGAGGGCCCTGCTCTCGCCCCACAGGTGAAATAGTCGTCAACATGGAACCCGAGGTGCCCATCAAGAAAATGGAGACCATGGTCAAACTGGAGGCGGTGAGATTCATGTTCTTTATCGTGTGATTAAAAAATTATTGCTAAAATTGTGAAAAAAAATGTCGCAGGGCCGAGGCATCGTCCTAGCCTCTCTTACCTTGTAGTCAGCATGGGAGAATTGCAATATATTTAAGTATGAATATTATTATGTCCAGGCTGTCCTTCACCGTGTGCAGTGTGTCACCATCCGCCATTGTTGTTACCTTGTGCCAGTAACCCTCATGTGATTTGTTTTCCATCTCCACCATCTCTATGTGACAGAATTCTGACGCAGTGGTTTAAAGAGTAAGATATGGCTAAGTGACAACGTGTAATAAATTTACTACAGATGCAGTTTGCTGTGTTGTATAGCAAAATGTGTGTGCACTAATCACTTATTATACATAGTCTAGTCACATTATTATGACAAAGTCCACCTATTGCAGCCCAGACACACTAAGACCGGCTGAGGCATGACTACATAAGTCTTTTAGGTATATGCAATGGTAATCTGGAGCCGTCGTGTTCCATCCTACAGCTGCTGGAGGGGCCATAGAGCCAACACCACCATCCAATGGCCCCACATGCTGACTGCACCCACAACGCTGCCTGAAGGTGTCGCATATAGCCAACGAACACCATCCAGGGCTTCCACATGGTACTGCAGCCACACTGGCTGGAGGGTCCATAGAGACCAACACCACCAACCAGGGTTCCTCTCCACATGGTACTGCATCCACATCTGCTGGAGGGTCCATTAGAGGCCAACACCACCATCCAGGGACCCCACAGCTGGCTGGATTGGTCATAGAGACCAACACAAACATCCACACAGTGAGGGGGCCCCCCACACTGCTGGAGGGTCCAAATAGTCCACACCATCCAGGGGCTCCCACAGATGCTGGAGGTCGCATAGAGCCAATACCAACCATCCAGGGGCTCCCACAAGTCTGCTGGAAGGTCCATAGAGCCAACACCACCATCCAGGGGCTCCCACATGCTGCTGGAAGGTCCATTAGCAACACCCGCATCCAGTGGCTCCCACAGCTGTTCTGGAGGAGGGCCCTATAAGCCAACACCATCATACCAGGGGCTCCCACAGCATGGCTGAGGTACATAAGAGCACAACACCACTCAACCATGGGGGCCCCACAGCTGCTGTGAGGGTCCATCAGACCAAAACCACCATCGCAGAGCCCCACATCTGCTGGAGGGGTCCTTAGAGCCAAACCACTTCCACCATCCAGGGGCTTCACAGCTGCTGGAGGATCCATACGAGACACAAAACCATCATCCAGGGGCTCCCACAGCTGCTAGAGGTCCATAGAGCCAACACCCACATCCAGGGGTCCTCCACAGCTTGCTGAAGGTCCATAGAGCAACACCACCATCCAGGGTGAGCTCCCCACAGGCTGCTGGAGTGATGCCATAGAGCCAACAACCACCGATCCAGGGGCTCCCAATCACTGCTGGAGGTCCATAGGAGACTAACACACAGCCGTCCATGGGAAGCAAACAGACTGCTAGTGGTTAGGGTGCCGAATAGAAGTCCAACACCACCATCCAGTACTATCAAGAGGATTCATACGTGACTCAAATCACACTTCAGTTTTCAGGCTGGAGATGGGCCATATAGGCCAAACACCACACATCCAGGGGGCCCCCAGCTGCTTGAGAGTACATAGAGGCCAACACCACTATCCAGGGGCCCCACGGCTGCTGGAGGGTCCATAGAGATCCAACACCACCGTCCAGAAGGTGAACAACACTTCTGGAGGTGGAGCATAGAGCCACACCACTCATCCTATGTTCTACCACATCTGCTGGAAGTCCATAAAGAGCCAAACACTCACCATCCATGTGGGCTCCACACATCTGATCTGTAGGACATAAGAAGACCTTCACCATCACGAGACTGCCAGGATCCCTACCACAGCTAGTAACTATGATCTGAAGGTAGTACCATACGAGCCAAACACGTCGACCATCCAGTACTCTTCCATCAAGATACTGCTGATAAGGATTTCCAATAGAGACACAACACACACCATCCAGTTGGGCAGAACCCCTCACACTTGTTCCTTGAGGGCAATTAGGAAATGCAAGGCCACATACTAGACCTAATCCCCTCAACATCATTCCAGGGCGAATAAACAAGTCATGACTCCAAATCCACACTGGTTTGGAGGTAGCCATAGACGGCCCACACCGTAACCCAATCTAAGGAGACAGGCTCCCACAATACTATGCTGGAGCGGGTAACATATAGCCAACAACACACCTTCCAGGGGCCCCATCGGCTGCTGGAGGGTCCATAAGCCAAAGCTCCCACCATCCAAGGGTCCTCACAAGTTGCCTGGAGATGTGTCTCAATAAGCTCAACACTCACCATCTCAGACAGTGTGGCACCCACACATGCGAAAATTGTTGAGTCTGGGGAATTGGTGACTCAGTGTAAGATCCTATGGAAGTAAACCGAACTGCCCACCTACCAGCTTTGATCTATCTAGCACTATATGGTTTAGCAAGTGGTTTTTAAAAACTAGATAATACTTTTATCGCTGACATGCCACATCAACTGCATTGTCCAGTATGAGTTATTGTGCAAGCAAGAAAAATTTGCTAGCATCAATTTATTAACGAAACACCAATCCTTTAGCCATTGTAGCAAAATCCACTGGCAAGGAAAAACAGAATCCGATGATAGCTATGGCTACAAGTGGCATTCTGACATCCGGTTCGAGCTCCAGTCGCCCACAGTACACAGTAGGGTGTAATTTGCCATTGCTAAATGGGTGCCATGCGTAGAACACTATCCATAAACTACTGTCTCACCAGGGCGTCCCAATACGACAGTATGAGTTATCTCAGAATTAGCGAGATGTTCATGTGACCATCCTTCTGCTTCATCCTCGCCACATACAGCATAGTAGGATTAGCAGAGTTGCATTGACATCCGTCTGCTCCAGGCCACATACAGTCAGTAAGTTTATCACAGTGTTTGGTGCAGTGACATCACGTCTGCCTTCCAGGGCCGTCCATACACAGTAGGGTGTTAGCAGAGGGTGCATTACATCTGTCTGTCTCCATATGCCCCATAACAGTAGGTTAGGCAGAGGGTGCAATGACATCCGTAGCTCCAGGGCCCCATACACATGTAGGGAAAGCAGAGTTATCATAACATCCGTCCAGCTACCTGGGTCACATACATACAATAGGGTATACAAGGTGCAGTGACATCCGTCTGCTACCGTGGCAACATACATAGTAGGGTGTAGCAGAGGTGCAGTGACAGTCTCGTCTGCTCCAGACCCGCAATACACAGTTAAGGGTATAGTCAGAGGGTCAAGGTGACACTGTCTGCTCTGGTGACCCATACACATAGGGGTATATCGCAATCAGGTGGCCGTGACATCCGTCTGGGCTCGCGTGGGCCCAGTAACACAGTACGGTATATCAAGTGCTCGAGACATCCGTCTGCTCCTGGGTCCGCATACACAGTAGGGATTAAGCAGAGGTGGGCGAGTGTACATTCACAGTCGGCACCTGGCGCCCCACAACCATACATAAGTATTTAGCAGAGGTGTACACGGAGACATCCGTCTCCTTAACAATCCTCAACACCACATGCATGACGTTAGCAAAATGAAGCCCGAGTAACGTGAACCTACAATACATCTCTACATCCCTACCCCTCCGTTCTTGCTACCAATAGCACATTAGGTTAGGTCGAGGTTGCAGTGATCGACCTCCGTTCTCTGCTCTGGGAGGACCCAGACAATATTTAGGAGGATTAGCAGAGGTTGACACAGGATTGACAGACTCTTCTGGCTCCGGGTCCATACACAGTTAGGTTAGCACAGAGGATGCCGTGTCAATCCTTCTGTCTCCTTGGGTCTCCAGTAACACAGTGGGTTACGCGTCGCAGAGGTGTCAGATGACACCTAGCTTCTTCCTGGTTCCCATACACATAGGGTTTAGCAGAGGATTCATGTGGACATCCGTCTGCTCTGGTCGACCCAGTACACAGTGGATTAGCACGAAGGTGTGCAGTGACATCTCTCTTGCCTCTTCCACGTTGTAGCCCCAAAGTTACACAGTAGTGGTTAAGCAGAGGTGAGTGACAGCCTTCTGGCCTTCAGAAAGTGGGATAATAATGTGACATTACCTGTTTGAATGAGGGCAGGAAGTAACACCTATAGACGCTAGAATAACCCTGTGCACCAATTCCACAGATATTGCCCTGATCCCAATCCGTTTAAACTCTGAAGGTGATGTATCTGTATAGTATAGCCCAGGATTATTATTAAGGATTGGCCATGCAGACCCATGAACATCCATGCCCATAGTGGTAGAGTATTGGCTCACAAATATTCTGACCCAACATTATGTAGTGCCCAAATATACTGGACACATTGAAACCGTAGCTTTCACCCACGTGGCCAAAATCTGCATGAAAAAAAAAACTGTACCCTTAAACTGCGCGCCGCCGGCTACACGAGCAGTGTGTGTTCACAAGGCGAAATCAATGTGTAGTTTTTGTTGTATGACCACATAAATTTATAAGTTATTCGTGAAGTATAACTAAATCACTCGGTAAAAAAAAGCTCTAAAAAAAACACATTGCGAATAAATTGTTGAATAACAGCTGTAATTAGGCCCGCCATAGCTGCAATGGTGAAGCCTCAGATCATGTGAGCAGATTTTGAGAGGTCAGGGGTCAGTACCTCTGGAACTTTGGATTTTTGTCAAATAATGCTTTAGCCTGTGTTAGTCTCTACAAGAGATCTTTGATAGTGTTCAGAACAGTGCTACAAGCAGAAGACTTCTGTTTTCAACCCAAATCCCCCTGTCTTTACCGCTTAAATGTCCCTTGATTTTGATACATAAAGTTGCATTAATAAATACTTATCATTACTTTGGCTCCTAAAAAAGGATACTCTATCGTAATTCCCAAATCACTTAATGAAGCTGCACTTTACATAAAGATTTTTAATAATTTATTTAATAGATAATTATAATTTGTTGCATTTTGGACCATAAAAATAGTCCTTATTTCAATGAACTTAATGAAACCCTGTTGAAGTATAAATATATTAGCAGATGAAACGCAGACAATTTTCATCGCACTATATATGATATAAAGCCCCTTTCTGCAGGTTTTCTTCACTCTTGACATGAAATCCTAGTAATAAAACCCTTTTCGCTAGAATTTTAGGTCAATTATGAACCAAAATTTTATTTATAGCTCATTTCCAAGATTGGCAGAATAATGTAGAGAGATTTTTTATAAGCCATTCTTATTACTCTCTGCAATGTCAGAAGATTTTCCATACACTGGTGAATTGTAACTTCTGGCCTTTCATATGCAATTAGCTGGAACTGCCCATATGATTCAGTATCTTTGGAATATCGTTCTGGTTTATTGGCAAACATACTGAGATAATTACGAGATGACTTAACAAAGCTCATGAGTGGATGTATTTTAATCACAACACATTAGCTAGTCCATAGCAAAAGCACATACATCTATCAATCCACAAAGTACCATCTAAAAGAACCCCAATCAGCCAAGATAACAGGAAGACATAAATGTGGACATTTGCACAATTTTGGATCATACCTTGGGTGCCAAAAGCCTATGATTGTCTATCAACAAAAATACCTAAAGGTGCCCGTCGTTCAATCTGTTAACAAAAACCAACATTATACACAAGTACAAAACAATAATAATTGGGAAGGTACCCAAACGCACCATAACCGCATCATGGAAGGTAGACGGTTAGCTGTGCTGTTTTCTAGAGGCCTTTTTAAAAGCACAATGCGCCTCTATTAGGGCTCATTTAGTAATTTCTATGGGGACCAATCGTATACCTGACGACATTTTTTTTTGAGAGAATCGGACTTCTGAGCGCACATTTACACTGATAAATTAACTCGGGCCTTAAATATCTGGGCATTGGAAAAGTGGCCGAACTGTTTCCTGACAAGTCCGCCCTTGAGTGGAAGATGCTGGCGGAAGCTGGTAAGATTGTGTCATTTATTGCCACAGTGAACTGAGTACTGTCAATTAACACTCGGGCTGACAAAATGCACCAGCTCACCTGGCATCAATGGGAAGAAGTAGGCCATTAACAATCCAAAAGCGAACAACATCTAAAAGCCCAGATTCATGTTAATGCAAATCACAGGAACAAAGACTTCAACATTTATTGTGAAGACATGAGTCCCTGAGGAACTGATGAATCTGTTTGACCAATAGTGACCATCGATACAGTTTGGAGGAAAAAGGATAAGCCCTTAAGAACACACCTTTACTCCAACTAGCGCGAAAAATTTCTACAAAACGTGGGGCGGTCAAACAACATCAATGTTGTGTGGTGGGTAGTTTATAGCTGCAAGAAGAGGCGACTACAAACTGACGGCAAACTTCACAAAATAGACTGGGCATCATGAGGAAAGAGATTATGTAGGACAAATACTTAAGCAATGTAAACAGGTCACAATACAGCTGCCAGAGAAGTTAAAGCTTGGGTAGTAAAGCGGTTATCCAAATGGAGACAATGACCCAACAGCTACTGCCAAACTGGCTATAACAAAGTAGGTTTAAGGAGAACCAAGCTCAATGTTTGGAGTCACATCAACAAAAGCCCTGGATCTCAATTCCATATTGAAAACAAATTTATGGGCAAAGCTGAAAAAGTGCCGGCGCCCTGCGCTACAATGCAGACACCATCCAAACATGGCATATTTACAACCATGCTTCTGTCAGGAGGAAGGGGGCCAAAATATCAATACACTACAACTATTTGTGAGAGTCTTGTTGGAAGGCTCCAAAAACTTTTTGACCCAAGTCATGAACAGTTTAAGGGCAATGCTACCAAAATACAAATGGAAAAGTGAGGGAAACTGACTTGTCAGCAACATAATAAAAATACCTTAAAAAAATTCTAATTATTCTGGCATTTTGCAAATATGGCCTAAGTGACATGCATGCAACTATTGGGGTCTGTAGGTTTGAACCCCCCAGGTCATATGGCCAACCCAAGTTGTGTCATTAAATGATTTCGGAACTCCCTTATGAATGACTCTGATTGACAGTAAGCACATATATGCATATACCCCGGCCACTGAGAACAGTGACCAGAATTTGTCTACTCCAACCTCATTAGAAGTCATAACCAGAAATTGGGCTTTTAGGTACAATTGACAGACTCCTACTTTGTTGAATCCGTCCCGTAATGCCAGTGTTTGAGTGGTGGGGCTTAGAATTGAGGTTTAAGGTCAGGATCAGCTTCACATATAGAGGGAAATACCATCACATGACATGGACTACCTTTATGTCTCTTGTCTTTCTTGAAATCATCAGCAGGTGGCCGCCAGGCATTTGGATTGGCAGCATTCTGGAACGCTTTGTCACTTTCTGTTCTGTGACCAAATTTTTTTTTCCAGAATGAGGAGGAAAAGAAGAAGAAAAAGAAGAAAGGAGGAGGAGAGGAGATTGAAGAGGAAGAGCCCGATGAGAGCATGCTGGACTGGTGGTCTAAGTACTTCGCCTCCATCGAGACCCTGAAAGAGGTGACATATCATTGGCTGTTACTGTATTCACTCATCCCTCTCTGGAACCTCAGAGACGACCTTTACTGAGAACAGGAAAGGCTAATGTGTACAGGGAATTAGGTGAGATGAGAACAGTCACAAGCCTATACATTAAGAAAAGGGAGTTGTTCTCACTACAAGGAGTTGGCTGCTTTTTTGTTAAAGATGTGTGGCTTGCACAAATACAAGTCACTTTGGCAGTAATACATGTCGGCAATAACATTGGTCCCTAGCTCTATTCCTTAGATATCCCCTCTGTTGGGCTGCCATCAGGTCTCCTCAGTTCGGACATAGCTTACAGACCTGTTCAATCTCTCATGATAGTCTGCCAGCACTGGTTGCAATATGCTCACAGACACTGGCTTCTACTGGCAGCCTCGTGGAAGCCACTAAACACAACATCCCTTAATATCAAAGTGAAAACACAAGAAAACAGGACTGTGCTAAAATTAAAGATCAATGTAAGTGATAGACAACCCCTTTAAGAGTTGTATAGTGTGTGCACACTTCAATAGCTGAAGATATAAGAAACACAAATTAATTGCAATAAATCTAAACTCTATAACTTATGCCGCGATGGCCTGATGGTATTCTTACTGCGCTAGAATCACTCCTCAAAAAATGAACACAATAGAGGCAGTCCCAATATGAATATAATCCTGACACCTAAATAATTGCTCATACGCAAACAACTATTACGTATGACATATCTTCTCCAATGCCCACCTCTCCCGTGCCATCAACAAATCGATCATGAATAATTCGTTAATTTTTTCGCGGCACAAATCATGTTCGCATAGCACCTATATTTGCGAAATGATAATCAAGCTGAACCCTCAAGTAAACAATGGACTATGAACAATATCATTACCGAGTTAATTCTACTACATTCGATAATCGGGGTTTCTATGAGGCAACAATAGGACTAGCGCACAGTTCTTCACAACTCACTTTGTGATATGAGCCGCGTCTTATCTCAACATTTTTGTCTCTTATAGTAATAAACTGATCTTTGACATGGCCACAATAGCAACCAAACTTAGTTCAGAATCTTTCCATTTCAAAAACCACAAAGTTATATATAAATGCATAACAACTAGTATGCCAGCTCACCTCTAGTAAATGGCTTGCGTTCTCCGTCTAGTAGAATAAAATTCCAAGAAGCTTGCGTGCCTGCCAACACCCACCCACTAGTCCTTTAGATAGAGACCACCAAACAACCGCGGGCTCAAGGACGGCAAACCAGAACACCCACAAAAACAGAAAATGAAGTAAAACCATCAAATCGAACGGTCATCTGGCACAGCATACATCACCCACCCTCAACAACGCCCATTACACAGCGCGAGACATGCAGAACAAGTTTTACCAACTCCAGGTACGTATGACCATGTAACACATATAATCTTCCCGCTAAGTACAACAAATAATTCTTGTACTCTTTTTACACAACACACACATAAACAGTGTATACATGCAGCACAGTACATGGAGGGCTAAAAAAATGCAGACAAGAAACGCTGGCCTGACATAGTACTCGGCGTTTGCTTAGCATTAATTGCTAATTGATCACAGCAATAAAAATGTGAAACATTTCACATCGGTTGTACAAACACAACTTCTAAGGCCAAATATCAACAAATACGTTTGTAAAATTGCATCACATTTCGCTAATATGTGGCTAGATTGGCAGTGCTTAAAGGGCCAGTGTCAAAGTCAATTGACAAGCAACCACTAGTAGTAAGTATTATATACAAATCTGTTTATGTAATTTAAAAACCCATAGTGGAGAATCTAGTGTATTAGGCTTTTAAGAAACGCAACTAGGCTTCCCTATAGCCACTTTGGCCCGACGCCCAAATCCCCTCCTCGGATATGGTTTCTCAAGCCTGTTCAATAGCGTAAAATACCAAACCCCCCGAGCAATCCCCATTGTGCAAATTTCTATATAAATGTTTGAGCTGCCCCTGATACAGTGTACATGTTTGGTCTTTTTATGGCTATAGAGGTCTGTTCGGAAAATTCTCTCAGTGATTTTAAGTTTGACACTAGTTATGTTCAAGAGACAGGTTATGGCCCAACATATTTCTTGATTATTCACAATTAGTGTTCATTACTATCCACTAATAATAAGCATGGTGCTATCACTGGAGATTCATAAGAATTTTAGAATTTAAACTGTTTCTATGTTATACTTTCCATGTTGTCAATATTGGATAGTTTATTTGCTAGTATAACCTTATTAGGGGCAAAGATTGCAGGATTTCCCCTCCACAGAGGGTAAAAACCCCCTTTAAACAGTAGAACGAACCTTGTTTTTTGTGGGGTTTTATGACAAGAGTATTATTTTAGTGGGGCATATTTTCTTTTTTCTACCTATCCTTGATGATTCCTATTACCGTAGATGCATATACAGGACGCATTAATTAGTCACCCGTATATAGATATAACCAAATTCAGGGACTTTCCATTACTTCAGAGGTCGTACTTTAGCTGGCCATATCCTCTCCATCTACATTGGGGGCTATTCCCTATGTTAATATGTTAGAGCCAATGCGTGCATGGTAACCCCGAGGAAAGAGACTATAATGAAAAAAGTTGTGAGAGTGGATGACAGATTGAAAGAAAGAGAGATACACCTCACAAAAGTCTGAATATGTAGGTCAAAAATTCAAACCGTGCAAAATGAAAACGACAACAGGTGATTATTAACCAAACAAGCACAGAGGGAAATAACAAAGTAAACAAAGAAAATATGCCACTAAAGAATAAATTAATACAGCTTGTGTATTTCCACAAATATAGGTAAAAATTTGGTGAGATCAAAAACATATTTTTCTTAGGAATCCTGAACATTCTAATACAGGATGCCTAATTTCTGTCAAAAAAATCATAAGATAAAAGGGTGCGTGTAAAATGCGTACCTTAAGGGTGGCCAGTAAAGAACTCTAGGCACCATAAACTTTCCCCGCTGTACACTTGTCAATAAAACCCCACAAAAAACATGGCTTAACTATTAAAGGGGTTTTCATTACACCCCTGTGGATGGAATCGCTGCAATCTTTGTCATAAGGTTAAAAAAACTACCAAATTTGACAACATGGATAAAACAAAAAAAGTTTCAAATTCTAAAATTTATGAACTGTGATAGCCCACATGTTATATATGTGATAGAATGCACAATGTGCAATAAAAAAATAGTTGGCTGCACAACTAGAAAATTTAAAAAAACTAGAATTTCCGAACACCTCTATAGCATAAAAAACAAACATGTACATGTATCAGGGGCAGCCAAACATTTATAGAATTTCACAATGGGGATAGCTCGGGTTTGGTATTTTACGCCTTTGAACGGGTTTTGAAAACAAACCGAGGAGGGGATTGGGCGGGCAAAGTGCGCTATAGGGAAGCCTATTGGATCTTAAACCTAAACACTAGATTCCCACAAGGGTTAAATTAACAAAACATTGTTATATATAACTAAGTGTTTGTCAATTGACTTGACACTGGCCCTTTAAGCACTGCCATTACCCCCATATAGGATGTGATGCCCAAATTTTCAAAAGTATTTGTTGATTGGCTAGAAGTTGTTTTTAAACCATGTGAATGTTTCACATTTTTTATGCCGTGATCAAGAGCAATTCTGCTCGAAACGCGTCGGCAGGTTTTGTCCTGTTTTTAGCCCTCCATGTACTGCTGCTACACTTTGTATTGGAAATAAAGCTATTTTGTACGCACCCATTACCGGAGTTGGAATCTGCATGTCTCGCTGCTGCTGGGCGTTGCTGCATTCGTTTGGACTTTTGTTTTCATTTCAAATAGTGCACTGGAAAAATAAAAGTTGAGCTCTGATTGGTTACTATGAGCTCTGACTGGTTTCTATGCACTCTGTTTGGTTGCTATGAGCTCTAATTGGTTTCTATGCACTCTGTTTGGTTGCTATGAGCTCTGATTGGTTGTTATGGGCTCTGATTGGCTGTTATGGACTCTGGCTGCTATGAGCGCTGATTGGTTGCTATGAGCTCTGATTGGTTGCTCTGGGCTTTGACCGGTTGCTATGAGCTGATTGGTTGCTATGGGCTCTGTTTGGTTTCTATGGGCAACAGAGACAGTCTTCCTGTTGACCTCTTATCAAACCTGTCTAAAAGTAACTGTCGTTCAGAGCCCATAGCAACCAATTAGAGCACTCAACAACCAGTCAGACCCCATAGCAACCAATTAGAGCCCTCAGCAACCAATCAGAGCCCATAGCAACCAATCAGAGCTCATAACAACCAGTCAGAGCCCATAGCAACCAATCAGCCCATAACAACCAATCAGAGCTCATAACAACCAATCAGAGCTCATAACAACCAATCAGAGCTCATAACAACCAGTCAGACCCCACAGCAACCAATTAGAGCCCATAGCAACCAATCAGAGTTCATAGCAACCAATCAGAGCCCAGAGCAACCAATCAGAGCTCATAGCAACAAGAGTCCATAGCAACCAATCAGAGCCCATAGCAATCAATCAGAGTCCATAAAAACTAAACAGAGCTCCGCTTTCATTTTTCCAGAGCCCTATGTGAAATGAAAGCGGAGCTCTGATTGGAAGGTTTAAGTACGTAAGGCCCAATATGTAAGGTTGATAAAGGTAAGTTGTTTGCTCTGAATCCCCTCCATGCATTAGCTCTGACTGTCCATGACCCAACATATCCTCCATACATCCCATCAATGCTTATGTTTCTGAACTATCCCCCCAAAAATCTGGGCATCGCCACCTCTCACAATGCAGCCAGTCTGATCACCGAAAAAAGAGCTCCAGAATGCCCTCATCAGTGTTGTTTGACTCTTTTGTAGACACGTGTTGAAATTTTTACATTTTTTCAATTGATTTTTTTTTAATGAAATTTTTGGTTTCTTTTACCCACATCCAGCAACTCCGCCATCAGGAGGCGGCAGCCGCAGAAGCCGAAGAGAAGGAGGACATGGAGATATCCGAGGGTAATTGAGCATGTTTTGTGTTTTTTGGCAGGACCAGGTAGAATTTTTTTAGGGGGAGTTTTTTAGCTGGTGTCAGGCTTGAGGATGAGGGAACCTTCAGTGCTGTCATCCTCTCACTGTTTCTACGTTCACTCCATCTCCATGTTTTCACAGCAATGAAAGTTGACTTGGTCAAAAAAACTGATTCTGGAAAGATCTCTGAGGCTTTCTATAGTGTAATCCTGTCTTATCTGCTCCGTCATATAGGTTTTTATGCATCTACCAAAGCCACGTGCTTGCGGCTCCCTGGTGGTTCCCTATGGCAGGGGCGTCAGACTCATTCCCACCAAGGGCCACATCAATATTATGGCTGTTGGAGGTTTTTTTTAGGGTGGCTGGGGCGCCTGGGTCGAGCTGTGGCACCACCTGTGAGTTGCTGAACACAGTAGTGTAGAAGTGCACTGAATCCAAGATGGTGGTCATTGTCCTATCACCACCTCCAACATCTAGACTTCAGGGCAGAGACCGGTGAAATAATCTAGCTTAGAGTGATATAGATTGTGTGTGATGTGTAAAGCTACTGTACGTTAGACTGCTGCTGGTGAGTACTGTGGCTTCCACCATCCATAGATTATTTTGGTGATGGTTTGATGACCTCTCATCTGACCTCAGTGTGCTAATCATGGAAAAGGTGGAAATCTGCATGGATTTGGAAGCCCGATAGCTGGTTCGGGAGGTCCAAGGCCACCCATGCACCTAACTATCTGTCAACTTTCATGCCCATCGTGGTTGAGTGTCTTGTGTTGTCGGTTCCTTCCATCCCCACCCAACTTGTATGATGGCTCAGAGATCAAAATTGATGACTCTCCCATGAAAGGCTCAAAGGGGCAGATGAAGACCAAAGACAAGGTGAAGGTGCCTAAGGAGGACAAAAAGAAGAAAATGCTGGCCGATCTGGTGGAGAAGAAGAACAACAAGCAGAAGATCGATGAGTTAAAGGTAAGTCGGTGGAGATAGACAGGCTTGGAGTGGTCCACAGGGGAGCCAGGAAAACCTCCACTGGGCCCATGGTGACGATGGGCCACTGAGGATAGTGGGCCTAGGGCTACTTTTCTGGGACAAAGGCAGAGAAACAGAGGCAGAAAGCAAGAGGCACGTTCTGTAGCTGTAGGGTGACCCAAGAATCTAGTCTACTAGTGGGTCCCAAGAATCAACTCTACTAGTGAGTCCCAAGAATCAACACTAATAGTGGGTCCCAAGAATCTAGTCTACTAGTGAGTCCCAAGAATCTAGTCTACTAGTGAGTCCCAAGAATCTAGTCTACTAGTGAGTCCCAAGAATCAACTCTACTAGTGAGTCCCAAGAATCAGCTCGACTGGTGGGCCCCAAGAAACATAATGAATTTTGAGGTTCAGGCTACGAGGAGTACCTGTCCACAAACTATCCCTCAGACACCGCTCCTTTCCTACCTTACCAAAACATATCTGGCACAAGCTACAAGGCATGGTAGACACATTTCTCTTCCTTACACCTGATTCGAACACATGCACACCACATATTTATGTCATAAGTCGGTTTATGTCCTGGATAAGCTTGGTGCATTTTAGGACTACTCTAAGCCACTCTCCTTTCTCACGGCGAGTCTTAAACTAATAAAATAGGTGTAAAAAGTAAAAAACAGTACATATTGTGCAGTTTCCATCTTGCCTAGTAAACTTTCCCCAATGTTAGTACTTGTATCGCTCGCATAGGTCTCTGTTTGGTTCGACAGTAATTTGGTGGAACTTGTCAAAATATTTTGGGTTTGGGGCATCCTGAACCCGAGTCTTTCTTGGAGACTATCAAGAAAAAAATCTGGATGTGTTTTCTGGCCTCTGGAAAGAACCTGCAGCAGCAAAATGCCTCCAAATTCCATGAGATTAGGGTTAACACTAACCTTTACCCCAAACCTAATTCTTATCGAAACTCCAACCTTACCCCAACTCTGACCATAAACCCTTAACCCAATCCTTTTCCTAACTCCAGCTCTGTATATGAACCCAAGTGAAACCTTAACCCTTACCACAAGCCTTACCCCTCCCTCAACTCTGACCCCAAGCCCTACTGAAACTCTAATCTTACCCCTACTGTCACCATAAACCCAACTGAAACCCTAACCCCAACCCTTGCCTTAAAGGGGTTTTACCATGAAGGCATTTCATGCCTGGTTTGTCCTGCTTCAGCCTTTACTGTGTTCAAAATGATTTGTATTATCTGCATATGATTTGACCCAAAGGGCTTGATATCACCTTACCTTTCCCCACAGTGTGCTCACTCTAGTCAAACAAAGGTCTGTTTATATAGTGTGCTATGAATAGCCACAATGTAGCGGAGTGGTTAGCACTTTTGCCTTTCAGCAAAGGGATCCTAGGTTCAAATCCCTGCAGGAACCAAACGTGGATTTTTTTTTCCATAATGCACATACTGTACCTGATTGAGACTTACTTTTTCTTTTTATTTACTTTTTTGACTCATTATTAAGGAGCACAGAGGACAGGTGCAGAATAACAGCACCTGGGGTTGAACACTCACTCAGCAGTGAGCAGGCCTGGGACAAGGTTTTCTGGTGCCCTAGGCAAATAAGGCATGTAGCGCCCCCACCCCTCCCCTCCCAATGTAAAATTCAGCCCACTCCATACCTATTTGTGCCCCCTTCCTGCCTGTTATGAAGTGGAGCCCTAGGCAATCGCCTACTTTTGGCTACCCGTCGTCCCGGTCCTAGAAGTGAGTGGGTGTGATTACTAAGCAGGGAAGATAGTAGCTGCCTGAGTGGAGAGGTGATGTTTGAACATGTACAGCCAGGACTAAGGAGCTCTCATCCCTTGTCGTACACTATGGATCACTAAAACGGGGCAGACATTTTAATAATGAATAATGGTGAAAATGTTTATTATTTAATTTGCAAGCTTCGCATGTCAATTTTACTTCAAGGTAAAACCCTTTAACTGCAACTCTAAGCCCAACTCTGATCTTAAACAAAGCTGATTTATTTTATTCATTTATATAGCACCGTTATATACAGCACATAGATCATGATTTTTCACATTGGTCCCTGCCCCCATTGGAGCACTTAATATAAATTCCAGTATTAATAACTGAGCCACAATGCTGCACTGTACTAACCACTGAGCTACTGTGCTGCACTGTACTAACCACTGAGCTACTGTGCTGCACCATACTAACCAGTGAGTCACCGTGCTGCACCATACTAATCATTTAGTGACTGTGCTGAAACCCAAGCCCTAATCTTAACATGTATTCCAACTTCAGCCCTAACCTAGGGCTAGGGTAAAGGTTAGTCTCAAGAAGGTTCTGTCCACAAATTCTATCAAAATTTGGCTTAGCTAAACCCCAGTTGCTGCTGTTCGAGTCAATTTTAACTGTGACCGGAATATGAAGCGCAGCACTAGTTATTACCATCCACTTCAGTATTTCCATCCCACCTGGCCTCAGAGTATATAATGTGGATAGTGATCCGATTCCACACAACGTCCCTATGAAATGTGAACGGGATCAGAACAGCTTTCTTGTCCATATGTTCATATTCTAGATTGCATTATTCTCCAAACTTGTCCATTCCTAGGTGTTCAACAAGGAGCTAGAAATGGAGTTTGAAAACTTTGAAGACTGGCTGCACACCTTCAACCTACTGCGAGGGAAGATTGGGGACGACGATGACACCGTCAGTGAGGAGGAGCGGATAGTCGGGAGGTTCAAGGTGAGCGTCTGCCAGCTGGACCATTGCTACAGACTAGCGCAAAAGTATTATGGGCCCCTGGGCAAAGCAGGGCACTGGGCCCTACACAAGCATGTGACATCACACCAGGCTTCACCTCTAACCACACCCACGTATGACACACCATTAGGTCACGCCTCTAACCATGCCCACATTGCAACCCATCATGGCACGCTTCTATCCAAGCCCACATATGACAGGCCATCAGGCCACAACTCATACTACACCCACATATGACACAACATCAGGTCACGCCCACAGATGAAACCCCATCAGACCACACCTCTAACCACACCCACATATGACACGTCATCAGGTTACACCTCTAACCACACCCTCATGACAACCCATCAGGTCATGCCTCTAACCACGCCCACATCACAACCCATCATGGCACACTTCTAACCACGCCCACATATGACAGGCCATCAGTCCATAACTCATACTACACCCAAATATAACACCCCATCAGACCACACCTCTAACCACACCCACCTATGACACCTCATCAGGTTACGTCTCTAACCACACCCACATGACAATACATCAGGCCACACCTCTAATCACGCCCACAGATGACACCCCATCAAGCCTCGACCTCTAACCACCCTCAAACATACCCAATCATGCCCAACTTACCCCAGCAGACCTCCATTCTCTGCAAAATATGATGGCCTGAAGAGGCACCAAGAGAGGTGAGTTTGTATAGGGTAGGTCCCCAAAAATGTGCACGAAGAGCCTCAGATTTTCATATACACTATATGCAGCAGAAAAGTTGTTCGAAGTAACTCATAAAAATGGGACATTATTTACTCAAAAACACTACATAGGTCGTACTTACAGCTCAATGGTTGGACTAGGCTGAATCCAGTAGGAGACAACACAGGCTCCAGTGCAACTTGGGAAGGATAAACAGGTGCAGCTAATTGCTGAGCAGTAGCTCACACATCCCACCACTAGGGGAACAATTAGATGATTAAAAACTGCACATTGAATTGATACTTGTTCATACCAGCATGTAGAAAAGCCACAGTATAATGCATGGGGAGATTGCACAAATGCAAAAATACCAATAAAACAACCACTCACACGACTTCAATATATGAGGGGGGGGGGGTTGCTGGTATTATAATTGTATATAGATAAGGAGATACAAAAGGGTGCCATTAATGCAGATACGTGTGGTGCACCACGCGGGCTCACAACCTATTACTGACACCCATGCTCTTCGATTGGGCCGGCTGCCCAGCACTTTTTAGGTGTCCAACACAAAATACAGACCCCTCCCCCCTGCTCCCCAGTTCTTTTGGGCAAATAAAAATGACATACTGGAAAAATATTAAATGTGAGGTTTTAGTTGATACAGTGGCCACAGTACGCAAGCTCGCAAGCCCCGTCAAAGATCCTCATTTCGTGCGAGTCCCTACACTAACAATTTACTGAAAAAACACAGGAAAAAATTGGACATTACTCAAAAACACAACAAGGCCATACTTACAGCTCAATGGCTGGACTAGACTGAACCCAGTAGGAGGCAATACTGGCCCCTATGCTACTTGGGGAAGATAACCTGGTGCAGCTAATTGCTGAGCAGCATCTCACACACCCCACCACTAGGGGAACAATTAGATGATTAAAAACGGCACATTGAATTGATACTTGTTCACACCAGCATGCAAAAAAGCCACAGTATAATACATGGGGAGATTGCACTAATGCAAAAATACCAATAGAACAACCACTCACATACCCTCCATGCATGAGGGGTTTGGTTGATGGTATTATAATTGCATATAGATAAGGCGATACAAAAGGGTGCCATTAATGCAAATACGTGTGGTACACCATTCTGGCTTGCAACCTATTAGTGACACCCATGCTATTCGATTGGGCCGGCTGCCCAGCACTTTCTAGGTGTCCAACACAAAATACATCATACATGAAAAAACTTTGAGACTCTCGGTTCACATATCTTGATCAGAACATGTTTAAGCTGCCCACGACTTTCAACGTGGTCTCAAATCGGGGCAGTCCTATCCTATCTTTACCTCTCAATCGAGCCAATCAGGCCTCTCACTGGGTCACCGACCCCCATTTTTCAGAGAGAAAAAAATAAAAAACACCCAACCTGAAAAAGCTGCCCTTCTTATGACAGCCTGTGAGAGTGGGCGGGGACAGAAAACCCAAAATGGAAGCACCCTTCCCTTTCCATATAGTTTAAAATCAATGTACACCAAGTATAACTTTATGTTTCCCCCACACAAAAACATCTCTGAAAAAACGTATGAAAAACCTGGGTGCCACCGGCAGGGCTGCGGCACACATGTAATTATACATGTACACAAAACAGACCGCCACCAGCGGACATTTCTGCAAAAAGGGCAATACACTACGTCGAAATTTCCCTAAAAGCATTTTTGCTATCTATCATACATGAAAAACTTTGAGACTTTTCGGTTCACATATCTTGATCAGAACATGTTTAAGCTGCCCAGACTTTCAACGTGGTCTCAAATCGGGCAGCCCTTCCTATCTTTACCTCTCAATCGAGCCAATCGGGCCTCTCACTGGGTCACCGCCTTTCCATTATTCAGAGAGAAAAAATAAAAAAACACCCAACCTGCAAAGCTGCCCTTCTTATGACAGCCTGTGAGAGTGGGCGGGGACAGAAAACCCAAAAGGGAAGCCCCCCTTTCCTTTCCATATGGGTTTAAAAATCAATGTACACCAAGTATAACGTATGTTTCTGCACACAAAAACATTCTTGAAAAACGTATGCAAACCTGGGTGCCACTGGCAGGGCTGCGGCACACATGTAATTATACTTTGTACACACACAGACCGCCGCAGCGGCACATTTCTGCAAAAAGGGCAAAAACCTACGTCGAAATCCCTAAAGAAGCATTTATGCTATCTATCATACATGAAAAAACTTTGAGACTCTCGGTTCACATATCTTGATCAGAACATGTTTAAAGCTGCCCAGGGACTTTCAACGTGGTCTCAAATGGGCAGTCCTATCTATCTTTACCTCTCAATCGAGCCAAATGGGGCCTTTCTCACTGGGATTTCGACGTAGTGTTATTGCCCTTTTTGCAGAAAATGTCCCGTGGCGGCGGTTGTGTGTGTACATGTATAATTACATGTGTGCCCCAGCCCTGCCGTGGCACCCAGGTTTGCATACGTTTTTTCAGAGATGTTTTTGTGTGCAGAAACATACGTTATACTTGGTGTACATTGATTTTTTAAAATATATGGAAAGGAAGGGGTGCTTCCATTTTGGGTTTCTGTCCCCGCCCCCTCTCAAAGGCTGTCATTTGAAGGGCAGCTTTGCAGGTTGGGGGTTTTTTATTTTTTCTCTCTGAATAATGGAGGTCGGTTGACCCAGTGAGAGGCCTGATTGGCTCGATTGAGAGGTAAGATAGGTTTGGACTGCCCGATTTGAGACCAGTTGAAAGTCGTGGGCAGTTAAAAAAGTTTCTGATTAAGATATGTGAACCGAGAGTCTCAAAGTTTTTTCAACACAAAATACAGACCCCCTCCGCTCCCCAGTATTTTTGGGCAAATAAAAATGACATACTGGAAAAATATTAAATATGGTATTAGTTGAGTCTGAGGTATTAGGTATTAATGGCCATGGTACGCAAGCTTTCAACCCGCGTCAAGGGTCCTCATGTCTTGTGAGTCCCTACACTAACAATTTACAGAAAAAACATAGAAAACATGGGACATTATTTACTCAAAAACACTACATAGGCCATAGTTACAGCTCGATGGCCGGACTAGACTGAACCCAGTGGCAGGCAACACTGGCCCCTATGCTACTTGGGAAAGATAAACAGGTGCAGCTAATTGCTGAGCAGTAGCTCACACACCCCACCACTAGGGGGACAACTAGATGGGCTTGGGTGGGAGAATGTAACATACTATTTCCTGGTGAGCTACCAAAGGTATTGAAGCTCCGGTGGTCCGTACAGTGTTTTTATAGATCTGGCCGGCACATGATCAGTCAGTGGGCTTAGAAGGCACGAGCCATTGACATCACCCCTCAGAATGTAAACACTGTACGAGCGAAGGGTTAAAATGGTGAGTATGTTTTTTTGTTATTTTCTAGATTTGGGGGCTACCTTTAACTATTGTATATACTAGGGTCCTTGCTGTTTTGTTCCCTGGTGGTCTAGTGTAACATGAAAGGTAAAGACCTCTAGGAGTCTGGTGTCTTTTCTTGCAGTTGGTGGAGGGGTCGACTGACATAGATATGTATTTTCGTGCTAAAAAGAGTCTTTTCATATAAAACAGTAACTTGTTCTCTTATTCTGTACATTCCATGTATATTGTATTGTTAGAAATAACCTCCGCTCTTATATATCCTCCAGGGCTCCATGTGTGTATATAAAGTACCGCTGCCCGAAGACATCACAAAGGAGGCAGGCTATGACCCCAATTTCGGCATGTTCCAAGGCATCCCCAACAATGACCCAATAAATGTACTGGTGCGGGTGTATGTAGTCAGGGTGAGTGCAGTACACTGACCTTTATGTTGTCCCTGTTGTAATTATTGTTCTAGATTAACTAGGTCTTACCAAGATCAGCTTTAAAGGGGAAGCGCCTTCTCTGTTTTTGTAAGTCCTGTGAATGTTATCAATTTGTTTGACTGAAATTCCCCTTTAAAGGAACAGTCCAGGTTTGTTTTCTTTCCTTTAGTTCTTTAGAAATTTCCTCTAGGTACACAGTGGTAATTTTTCTTACCTGCAGCTGAATACAGGATTCCTCACTGCTGCCACTGGGTCATGTGACCTGCAATCTGAGAGTTGTGTGACCCAGAAGTGAATCTCTATGCATAATGGGAGATTCAAAGACGATGCCATAGTAATGTATAGAGGCAACCGTCCCCTCACCATCAAGTGCACAGAGAGCAGGTCATGTGACCTAACAGAGACTTTTGCATCAGCTCTAAATCCTGTATGCAGCTGCAGGTGAGCAGAGTTACTGGCACTACTGATGAACTAAGGGGAAAAAATAACATAGTGGTCCTTTAAGCTGGGACAAGATCACATATAAGCAATACTCTGGATAGCCTGCTCGTATGGACAGGTGGATATGGGGCAGATTTCTGCTATATTGAGCATGAACTTTTTTCTAGGCCACAGATCTACATCCAGCTGATATCAATGGCAAGGCTGACCCCTATGTTGTCATCAGACTGGGGAAAACCGAAATCAAGGACAAAGAGAATTACATTTCCAAGCAACTGAACCCCGTCTTTGGAAAGTGAGTGTAGCAGAACCTGGGCCAATCATACTTCTGTCCATATATACCAAGTCCAGCTCTATGAGCACTTGTACACAGTCAGGTCACATTATTATGACCAGCAGCTAATATGCAGAGCGAGTGGCGTGTGCAGCTAGAAGGGCTGGGAGTGACTCCATAAGGTCCTGGTTGGTTGTCGCAGGCATCTGAAGCTAATTGCATCCCACAGCTGCTGGAAGAGCCATAGAGCCAACACCACCATCCAGGGCCCCACATGCTGACTGCACCCACAGCTGCTGAAGGAGCCATAGAGCCAACACCACCATCCAGGAGCCCCACATGGTGACTGCACCCACAGCTGCTGAAGGAGCCATAGAGCCAACACCACCATCCAGGGCCCCACACATTCTCAATTGGGGTCTGGGGAATTAGGGGCCAGGGTAGTTCTTGGAAGTCTTGGTCTTGCTATTCCCACCAATATTGGACATTTCTAGTCATGTGACATGTTGCATTGTCTTGCTGAAAGATCCCATTTTCCCCAGGGCACACAATCAGCATGTATGGGTGTACGGGATCTACAAGGAGGTATTTATACCCAAATCTAGTGAGAGCACCTTCCATGTGGATGAGTGACCCAGAGAATATCCTGAAAACCTTCCCCAGACCATAACGCTGTCACCACCAGCTTGTGTTCTTTCAGCAATGGTTGATTTTTTGCTTTCTGATGTTTCTTACTTGACATCAATGTCCATCTCTTCCATGAAGCAGAAAATGTGACTCATCAGAGAAGACAATCAGTGTAAATCCAATTTTGATACCGCTGGGAGCAAGGGTACAGTGATGTCCATCTGCTCTGGGGCCCCATACACAGTAGGGTTAACAGAGGTGCAGTGATATACATCTGCTCCACGACCCTATACGCAATGGGGTGAGCAGAGGTGCAGAGGTGCAGTGACATCCATCTGCTCCAAGCCCCATACACAGTAGGGTTAGCAGAGGTGCAGTGACATCTGTCTGTTCCAGGGCCCCATACACAGTAGGGTTAGCAGAGGTGTGGTGACATAAGTCTGCTCCGGGGCCCCATACACAGTAGGGTTAGCAGAGGTGCAGTGACATCTGTCTGCTCCGGGGCCCATACACAGTAGGGTTAGCAGAGGTGCAGTGACATCTGTCTGCTCCGGGGCCCATACACAGTAGGGTTAGCAGAGGTGCAGTGACATCCATTTGCTCTGGGTCTCTACATGCGGAAGGACCCTCTGATGTGTTAGACACACATCTGGTTGACCCCTCAGCTATTTTAGCGATGAGCTTCTCCCATGTCTTCTTCCATATATCTTATTCACAATGACGCCATTTGTCCACTAATGATACCTTCACCACAGCAGTCGCCAATGAGTTACAGACTGTGCCCAAAAGCCGATAATCATCCCAACTCTGATAAATCAGCAATAAGGGATCTCGGTGCAGACAATCTGTCGCACCCTATATACCCACCAATCCACCGCACCTCAAGAGACTTCCTTCATGAGCTACATGCTTCTAACGCTGAATGTAGGAAGTGGCCATATTAATGTGACCCGACTGTGTATAAACACATGATGAGGTAGGGTTGTAGACTGTAGGATCTTGGGATATTTGAAGACACAAGAATGTTCCAGTGCATTGGTGCAACATGAGGAGAGTCCACAAAAATCATAGCAAAGGGGATGAAGAATATTGGAGGGAAGACACAAATTCCTAGGAAATGACAATAATTAGAATCAAAGAAAGGAGATCAAACTAAGTCCAAGATACTATGGATTCAACCAGTGCAAGAGCCATGAGTCCCATGGTTGGCTCCAGCCCCAGTTCTCCGTGGGTGATGTAATCTAAGCAAGTTTATCCCACTTTTTAGTCACAAACAAGGCAAAGGACCATCCGAAGAGGAAGAGCTAAGTTATGCTTCTGCCCTACAGGGGGTGTGAGAAGGTGGAAGACCCCTTATACTCTGAATGGGTGGGTGTAAGGGGCACCAGAAGACAGGCTCCGTTTGTGCTATGGTAGACTCTCTATTCTTAGTACCAAACTGTTTACACCTTAAAGTGGTTATACACTTGGCTGCTTTCTTCTAGGAACAGCACCATGCATGTCAACCGGTTGCGTAAGCAGCCATGTTTTTTTAATCCAGGACAACCCCTTTGAATGCTCCATCTACGTCCCTTCGGCATCGGTAGGCACGGTGGTGAATGACGCTCCTGTTATTTCGAGGCTCTGGACCTGCAGAGAGGTTTCAGTATGTCCTTCCATGTTTTAATATCTATTTTTGTGGTTACCAGGTCATTTGATATTGAGGCCACTTTTCCTATGGAGTCCATGCTGACCGTCGCCGTATATGACTGGGACCTGGTTGGAACCGACGACTTAATTGGAGAAACCAAGGTTGATTTGGAAAATCGTTATTACAGCAAACACAGAGCTACATGCGGGATATCACAGACCTACGCCATGTATGTATTCAGGCCGCCAACATAGGTTACCAGTTCTGGGTTACTCAGATTCTTTGGGCCGGCACAGTATGATATTCAAGGGGTGTTCAGGACTATAATTATATAATGGGGTTCTGAGGATCCATCAGGGAGATGATTTTTGGGGCCCACCAGTGGAATTGATTCTTGTGGCCACCTGTGGAGTTGATTCTTGGGACTCACAAGTGAAGTTGATTCTTGGACCCCACCAGTGAAGGTGATTCTTGAGGCCCACCAGTGGAGTTGACTTTTGGAGCCCACCAGTGGAATTAGTTCCTGGGGCCACCGGGAGGTGATTGTTTTGGCCACCTGTGAAGTTGATTCTTGGGGTTCACCAGTGGAGGTGAGTCTTGGGGCCCACCAGTGGAGGTTATTCTTGGGGCCCACAATTGGAGGTGATTCTTGGGGCCCACCAGTGGTGGTGATTCTTGGGCCCACCAGTGGTGGTGATTCTTGGGCCCACCAGTGGAGATGATTCTTGAGACCCACCAGTGGAGGTGATTTTTGGGGCCCACCAGTGGAGGTGATTCATAGGACCCACAAGTGGAGGGGATTCTTGGGCCCACTAGTGGAGTTAATTCTTTCAGCCCACCAGTAGAGATTGGTAGGGCCCACTCTACAGTTACTATACATGACTGCACATGCCTCTTGCTTTTTGCCTCTTTTTCTCTGCCTTCCTCCCTGAAAAGCAGCCCCAGGCCTTCCATGCCCAGGGGTCAACTATGAGTTTCCCCTGCTCCCCTTTGGGTCAGTCCAGACTTCCATCTATTCCTTATATTCTAATCTCCACCCTGGTTTTGGTGTTCATCCATCCGCTACTTTAGTAAGTTCTTATGTCCATCTCACAGACATGGTTATAATATGTGGCGAGATCCCATGAAGCCCACACAGATCCTGTCTAAACTCTGCAAAGAGGGGAAAGTTGATGGTCCACATTTTGGTCCTGGAGGACGAGTCAAAGTCATGAATCGCGTTTTCACTGGCCCGACTGAAATCGAAGATGAAAATGGTGAGTCCGCCATCTTAAAGCAGTCGTTATTTCAGAGACCTGTGAACATTGTCTTCTCATTCAATCTCAGGTCAGAAGAAACAGACAGATGAACATCTCGCTCTATCGGTTCTCCATAACTGGGAGGAGATCCCCCGGGTTGGGTGTAGGTTGATTCCAGAACACGTAGAGACTCGGCCTCTCCTAAATCCAGACAAACCAGGAATCGAGCAGGTAAAATTTAACATTTCTGAACAAAAATATGCCTTGAAGTTTACTCTGTCTTGAGTACCTAATATATAGGCAGGCCTCGAAAAGACTAGGTGGTCCATGGTTAGAGGGGGCTGGGCACTGATCTGCTTCTCCTGTTTCCTTATGCACGAATGGAAAAAAATGAAGGCCTAGCTATGATCAATGTTTAGAGATTTGGGAGAAATCTTTGGAACTCCAATGTGGTGAAAAGGGTGAAATTTACTTATTCCAGCACCATCAGAGTATAGGCGCAGCAGAAGTAGTAGAATTTCAGACTATTAAGCTCTTATGGACAGGGGTAGCTTTGTGAGATGTAGGCCTAGGTTCCACAGGTTACCAAATATGACCCGAGATAGATGTGACCTGCTAGAACAGTTTTGTTAGCTGCTTCTCCATAACCTTTCTCGACATCTTGTGACACTACACAAGCCACAGCCGGAAATAGGGCTTATAAGGACGGTCCCACTTCTGACATTGATGGCGTATTGCTAGGATAGGCCATCAATGTCAGATAAGTGGCGGTCCCACCTCTGGGACCCGCACCTATCTCAAGAATGGCACCACGTGACTGTACTCGAAACCCCCATTGTTTTCAGTCCTGACCACCTCTCCATACAGAGCTCATTCAAGAGATAGGTCCGGACTTGCACCTATCTGACATCGATGGCCTATCCTAGAGATAGAACATCTATGTCAGAAGTGGGACAACCCTTTTTTAGTTTCATAACATTGTCACCTTGTAACCTGTAAGAGATGTATGCCTTTAAATGGAGCACAGAATAACTAGAGTCTTCTCACCTTTTTCACCACATTGGAGTTCAGACTATCTCTCCGAAATCTCCACTGCGTTTGGGTGGACTGGGAAGCTAGCCACCATAGTCGGGCACCCTTGAAATCAATTCAACTGTCAGTGCTGTCCTTACTATGATCAATCTTCACCATCAGAACCAGATAAGATTGGCTGAGCTTTACTTTCTTTCAGTTGTCATCACTGTGACCATTGAAAGTGGCCAAAGAAGAGATGATAAAAGCCAAAATCAGTCAAGGAGCACATGACTTAGCTAGAGGTCTCTGCCTCTTCAGTTTTGTAAACAATGGGGATCCTTGATGTGATTCACTTTATGTAGTCAGTATAGTGAGTTGTAGGGTGTACTTTTTGGGTCACAGATACCAGCTATAAACATGGACTTTCCCCATCATCCCCCAGTTTTGGGTCACAGATATCATGTATAAACATGGACTTTCCCCATCATCCACCATTTTTGGGTCACAGATACCATCTATAAACATGGACTTTCCTATCATCCACAAGTTTGGATCACAAATCTCATATATAAACATGGACTTTCCCCATCATCCACAAGTTTGGATCACAAATCTCATCTATAAACATGGACTTTCCCCGTCATTCACCAGTTTAGGATCACGGTTAACATCACTAAACATGGACTTTCCCCCTTGTCCACCAGTTTTGGGTCACAGATACATCTCACATGACTTAGTCATCACATTGGGCTTTTTCTAAACAGCTTTCCAATCCACAGTTTTGGGTCACAGATACATTATAACATCTTAAACACATGGGACGTACATCTTCTTTTCCAATTATCCACCAGTTTGAATGGGAGAGAGGGTATATCATGATAAGATAGTGCTTGGTAATGACTTTGTCATTTGAATAACCATAAGGAAACCTTTCTTCCATTCACTTTATTCACCTCCATTCGCTTTATTCCATTCACTGATTCCTATGGTTTGTGTTTCTCAGGGTCGTTTAGAAATGTGGGTGGACATGTTCCCGATGGACATGCCTGCACCAGGTCCTGCCATCGATATTTCTCCAAGGAAGCCAAAAAGGTAAAAAGTTATCATTTATAGTTATAATGCTGGCAGCTATAACCCCACGAGTCTTCCTCAGCTCAGCGTCACCTACAAGCCCTGATCAGTCATGTCCACACCTCCATCCCAACACCACTAGTGTAGATATAGAGGTTGTCCCCTTGGTTCAATCTGTCAGCGTCCATTGATATATTTGTTTATGGTGGTCAGATGGCCCCTAAGCGATACAGACCATCCAAGTCTTCATTACTTTTGTTGCCCAATATGTCTTTCTTACACACAATTAGCCAAAACTGTGCACAATGAGGCCGATTTATCAATACTGTGTAACTCTTAGACTAGACAGTCTTACAATGCGTCACATGTATCATAGTGTTGATAAATCTGGCGCAGGTTAGAACTGCTATTAGTTAGCTTACTTAATGCCACTAACTGCACAAAAATGTTGGCACAATTTATGGCACATGGCTTTGGACACTAAGCCACTCCCCCCTCCTGTAAGACCACGCCTCGTTCCATGAAGTCACACCCCTTTTGTTGGGGCGAGATGCCTAGAAACTGTCTAAAACCCATAATAAATGAAGTGTAAACCATATACGCCATTATTTTTTGGTGCAAATTGTGCCAAAATTCTGGCACAACTGCCTTGATATATGTGCCCCCATGTTCTTTCATGCTACTGATTTATAAAGGGTTGAAAGTACATACTCATTACAGTTATTTAGTGTCCTTTTGTTGCTTTCTGTGAATTTATGTGACTTGGCAGCAGCTACCTGACACTAAGGACCACATGTATGAAAACTATCTAGGTCTAAAACTCACTTTGTTGCCCATAGTAATCAATCATAGCGCCCCTTTCCTTTCATATAGTGCTCCAGAAAAATGAGAGCAGCGATCTGATTGACTGCTATGGGCAACAAAATGAGTTTTAGACCTAGAGAGTTTTCCTACATGAGGCCCTAATTGTTGAAGTTCACTTTACTACTGACCGGATCTGGAAAACGTTTCATCACTGAATTTGTAGAAGTAACCTATGTCCTCTACAACCCCTCTCATGTCTCCTTCAAGGGGTTTCCTGACCCTTGGAAAAGTACACTGAAAATATAAAACAATGTGTAGTACAACCTGCATGGGTGACATCTTGCCTATGGTGACGTAAGTGCTGTGGACACAGTCACGTCATATTGTGTACGTTAGAATTTTTACATATTTCCTTAAAGGGACACTACCATCAACCTTTTTTCTTTTTTCTTAGCAAGAAATATGCGACTATCATATAGATTTTTTTTTTCAATTATGTCATTGGTTTTTATGTTATGTTCTCCTATAAACATTGCTCTCTCTGACTTCCCTTCTGTAAGCTCTCATAGGACAGCAGTGATGGGCCTTCTTTCTGGTCGGGAAGTATAAGGGGCCGTTCACACGGCTTATTTCGGGCACGGATTCCAGCCGTATTGCGTGCCGTACTGCACTGCAGTATGGCTGGAATCCGTCCCAGTCATTACGATAATCCACAGTTCTCATAGAGAACTATGGATTCCATGGTATTCGCAGAGCGGGGAGACAGTGACATGCACATTATCCCGGAGGAGTACGCGTTTGGATAATGAAAGTCTATGGGGCCGGCGGGCAGCTCCCTCGCCCCGCCCCTTACTCAAGCCGTAATTGTGGGTGAACTCCGTCCTGCAATTACGGCTTGAATAAGCCGTGTGAACCGGGCCTAAATGTTATCAGCAATGACCTGATAAGTGTGAAAAAAATCTCTCCCCAGAGAAGAAAAACATGACCCTATTTTTCATTCATGTGTTGCTATGGTCTAGTATAAATTGATCTATCCCTATGGAGAAAACAATGGAGATAAGTTGCTGCTGAAGTGAGATTAGTCTGCTCTGCCGTACAGGATTTTTTTTTCTCGCAGCTAGTGAAGGACCATATTTTATATGTCATTTTTTATTGCATACAACTGCCGAAATAAAAAAAAAATACTGCCAAAAATTCTAAATAAAAATAAATTAGTTTTCCAGAAATTTTAGTTTTAACAACAATACTCCTTTCTGATGGCAGTGTCTCTTTAAGCTTAATATTAACTCTTTTACACACGAGTGTCATCAAATATCATTCTTTAAATTTTCCAATGACATTGATGGTGGTGGCCGTGCCCTGAGCTGTACGAGCTATTACACCCTGCCTAATTGTAATGAGACCTGAGTTATAGTCATTAGGATGCACATCCTCTCTGGTGGGCAGGTTACGGGTCAATCTTAGGTATAATCTATGTGACTGATATGTGTTTATATTCAAGTAACATTTGCATCATCTCTAAATGGCTAAATCCATAGCAGGTAAGTTGTAGCCCCCAAACTTTATATCAAATATTTATATATATAATTTTACGACAAACTATCTCATGGTTTATTATTATGTTATACTGTAGCTGCGAAAAAAATAGAATAAAAATAATAATACTTAAAAAAGGTGTTCCCACCATAGACTTTAATGATATATCGATAGAAATTGCCATCAAAGTGAGATAGGTGGGGTGCCACCTATCGGATCAGCTACTTCCTCAGGAACGGGTCCCCGAAAGTTACACCTCAGAATGGAGATCAGATCAGGCTTGCGCGTGACTCTCCATCCTGTTCTATATGAGTTCCCAGTACAGGTGAGCGGTGTAAGGCTGTACTGGAAACTCCCATAAAAAAGAATACAGAGTCGTGTGCATGTGCGATCAGTTCTCCATTCTGTTCTATGGGAGTTCTGAGTCTAGCGGGACATTCCGCTCTCTGTAGTGGGATCTCCCATAAGAACAGAATGGAGAACACAGCACTCCCTGTACTGGGAACTCCCATAAAACAGAATGGAGAACACAGCGCTCTCCTGTACTCTGAACTCCCATAGAACAGAATGGAGAGAACATAGCTCCATTGTACTGGGAACTCCCATAGAACAGAATACAGAGAACACAGCGCTCCCCTGTACTGGGAACTCCCACAGAACAGAATGGAGAACACGCCGCTCTCCTGTACTAGGAAACTCCCATAGAACAGAATCGAGAACACAGCGCTCCCCTGTACTGGGAATCCTATAGAAAAGAATGGAGAACACAGCGCTCCCCTGTACTGGGAAACTCCATAAATGGAGAATGGAGAGAACACAGCCGCTCCCCTGTACTGGGAACTCCCATAGAGGAGAATGGAGAACACAGCGCTCCCCTGTAAATGGGAACTCCCATAGAGGAATATGAAGAACACAGCGCTCCCCTGTACTGGGAACTCCCATAGAACAGAATGGAGAAAACAGCGCTCCCCCTGTCCTGGGAACTCCCATAGAGGGGAAATGGAGAACACAGCGCTCCCCTGTACTGGAAATCCTATAGAGGAGAATGGAGAGAACAAAAGCGCTCCCCTGTACTGGGAACTCCCATTTGAACAGA
This sequence comes from Phyllomedusa bahiana, assembly GCA_025379985.1. Taxonomy (NCBI): domain Eukaryota; kingdom Metazoa; phylum Chordata; class Amphibia; order Anura; family Hylidae; genus Phyllomedusa; species Phyllomedusa bahiana. Next base: position 12,155 of record JAODAL010028092.1, on the reverse strand, counting down.
ATGGAGAGAACACTGTGCTCCCCTGTACTGGGAAATCCCATAGAACAAATGGGAAACAGTGCTCCCCTGTACTGGGAAAATCCCCATAGAGGAGAATGGAGAGAAACACAGTGCTCCCCTGTACCCGGAACTCCCATAGAGGAAATGGAAGAACACAGCGCTCTCCTGTACTGGGAATCTCATAGAGGAGAATTTGGGGAAAACAGCGGCTCCCCCTGTACTGGGAACTCCCAAAAACAGAATGGAGAACACAGCGCTCCCCCTGTACTCTGAACTCCCATAGAAACAGAATGGAGAGAACATAGCTCCCCTGACTGGGAACTCCCATAGAACAGAATACAGAGAACACAGCGTCCCCTGTACTGGGAACTCCCCTAGAGGAGAATGGAGAGAACACAGCGCACACCTGTACTGGGAACTCCGATAGAGGAGAATGGAGAGAACACAGCACTCCCCTTTTACTGGGAACTCCCATAGAGGAGAATGGAGAGAACACAGCGCTCCCCTGTACTGGGAACTCCCACAGAACAGAATTGAGAACACGCCGCTCTCCTGTACTAGGAAACTCCCATAGAAAAGAATCGAGAACACAGCGCTCCCCTGTACTGGGAACTCCTATAGAACAGAAAAGGAGAACACAGCGCCCCCTGTACTGGGAACTCCCATAGAGGAGAATGGAGAAACACAGCGCTCCCTGTACTGGGAACTCCCCATAGAGGAGAATGGAGAAACACCAGCGCTCCCCTGTACTGGGAACTCCCATAAAGGAGAATGGAGCGAACACAGCGCTCCCCTGTACTGGGAACTCCCATAGAAGAGAATGGAGAACACAATGCTCCCCTGTACTGGAAACTCCCATAGAACAGAATGGAGATAACAGCACTCCCCTGTACTGGGAACTCCCATAGAGGAGAATGGAGAGAACACAGCGCTCCCCTGGACTGGGAACTCCCATAGAGGAGAATGGAGAGAACACAGCGCTCTCCTGTACTGGAACTCTCATAGAGGAGAATGGAAAAAACGCGCTCCCCTGTCTGGGAACTCCATAGAACAGAATGGAGAACACAGCGCTCCCCTGTACTGGGAACTCCTATAGAACAGAAAGGAGAAAACAGCGCACCCCCGTACTGGGAACTCCCATAGAGGAGAATGGAGAACACAGCGCTCCCCTGTACTGGGAACTCTATAGAGGAGAAAAAGGAGAGAACACAGCGCTCCCCTTTTACTGGGAACTCCCATAGAGGGAATGGAGAAAAACAGCGTTCCCCTGTACTGGAACTCCCATAGGAACAGAATGGAGAAACACAGCACTCCCCTGTACTGGGAACTCCCATAGAGGGGAATGGAGAGAACACAGCGCCCCTGTAAATGGAAACTCCCATAGAGGAGAAATGGGGAGAACACGCGCTCTCCTGTACTGGGAACTCTTTATAGAGGAGAATGGAGAAAACAGCGCTCCCTGTACTGGGAACTCCCATAGAACAGAATTGAAACACAGCGCTCCCCTGTACTGGGAACTCCATAGAACAGAATGCAGGGCACAGCGCTCCCTGGTAACTGGGAACTCCCATAGAAAAGAATGGAGAACACAGTGCTCCCCTTTTACTGGTAACTCCCATAGAAAAAGAATGGAGAGAACACAGCGCTCTCCTGTACTGGAAACTCCCATAGAACAGAATCGAGAACCCCAGCGCTCCCCTGTACTGGGAACTCCCCTAGGGGGAGAATGGAGAGAACACAGCGCTCCCCTGTACTGGGAACTCCCATAGAGGAGAAAGGAGAACACAGCGCTCCCCTGTACTGGGAACTTCTATAGAACAGAATGGAGAACACAGCACTCCCCTGTACTGGGAAATCCCTAGAGGAGAAGATGGAGAGAACACAGCGCTCCCCTGTTTCTGGGAACTCCCATAGAGGAGAATGGAGGGGAACCAGCGCTCCCCTGTACTGGGGAAATCCCCTAGAGGAGAATGGAGAACACAGCGTTCCCCTTTACTGGGAACTCCCTGAACAGAATTTGGGGAACACCCGCACTCCCCCGTACGGGGAACGTCCCATAGAGGAGAATGGAGAGAACACAGCGCTCCCCTGTACTGGGAACTCCCATAGAACAGAATGGAGAACACAGCACTCACCTGTACTGGGAACTCCCATAGAGGACAATGGAGAGAACACAGCGCTCCCCTGTACTGGGAACTCCAATAGGACAGAATGTTGAACACAGCGCTCCCCTGTACTGGGAACTCCCATAGAACAGAATGGAGTGTCGCGTGATAGTGCTACTGACTCTTCCATCTCTGCCGAGATTTTCAGGGGCCACGATAGGTGAGGGCCTTGGAGGTGGGAGCTGCCTCCTATCAGACCTTAGGACATGTTCACACGGCTTAAAATGGGCCGTATTTCGGTCCGTAATTACGCTCCAAAGTGCGCAAATTACGGGCTGAAAACGGCCCATTCATTACAGTAATCCACAGTTCTCATAGAGAACTATGGATTACGTCTCCCTTCCATGCTCGGCGAATTCCGCCGGGCGGGGAGATAAGTGAAGTGCATTACCAGCGGCGCGTATACGCCGCTGGTAATGGAAGTCTATGGGCCGGCGAAGTGCCGGCCCCCCGCTCACTCCCCCGCCCCCACGGCGTAATTGCGGGGCGTAATTACGTCCCGCAGTTAAGCCGTGTGAACATAGCCTTAATGGCATATTCGATCGACATCCCATCAAAGTCCATGGGAGGAACATCCTTGTAATGACAGGAAGCTTCCACTCTGGTCAGGAAAGTTCCTGTTATTATTATTTATTACTTGTATTACTGTCTTAAAGCAAATTTTAAAAAAATGAATAAATAAAAATTCCAAATCGGTATTGGCCCTACCCAGACGACCTTGCAACCTAGTTCCTCTATGGCCAGTTTTACTGAAAACCATTGAAGTGCTAGGTTTTTTTTCTAGATATGGGAAGGAAACTGCGATGCCTGATTAAAGGGGTTTGACAGCCCAGTAAAAAGCTAAATCACACAGCAATGATGTGCTCAGCCTTCAAAAACCTCCGTGCATCTGTTCAAGTGTTATTCTCATCTCCTACTTTTGGGGTTCGGAGATGGGAATGATCTGGCCGAGAGGAGGACGCCCATGTGCAACACTTTCTATTCTTTTCTATGTGAGCTCCGATTACAGTTCAACTGAACTCAGAACTCCCATTGAAGTGAATGGAGAGTGCCACACATGCGCGGCCACCTCTCCTTCCAGCGCAGAGTAGGTCATGGGGACCATTCTCACCCATTCTATTGATACGTCATAAATGTGTAAGTTACAAACAGTCCTTTAACGTGCCAGTCTTTCACTGCTGCAGTAATGACATATCAACATATGACTGTGATCCCAAATCTCTAGCTGCAGGGTTGACGTCAGTACCATCAGGATGGTTTCACACAGTGCTTTTACTAAAATGAACTGATGTAGTTCCTAGAGCTAAAGTCGGAAGTGGATCCAGCAGGAAAGAGAAATATAATTCCTTCCTGTGTATTTCCCAATTCGTCTGAATCCAGTCCTGCCATTGGCTCAAAAAACTTAAAGGGGTTTTGCCACGATATAATGTTGACGTGGGATCCTCCAAAATGGGTATTTAATCACTTTTCTAAATATATGTGATTAAAAAAGTGTAGCCTGTGAGAGCTGCAGCCTGACTTAGATGCCCTTAGTTTCCTGACTTTTCACATTAGCTACGACCAGGAGCTGATCCGGCAAGCTCCTGGGCACGCTTGCATTGTTTGCACTTCTTATCTGATGGCAGGACACAGTAACAAGCTTCAAAGGGAGGGGGAGAAAAAAGCAGTGTTACTGGGCATCTGCACTAGCTTTGTTTCTGTGTTAGAGCCTGTCTGCTGTATAGAGAAGCCGCTGGTTGTAATGTAATTATCTGAATAAACATGCAGACGCTCCCTGCTCAGCCCTTCCCCCATCCCTGTCTGTAGTCAGTGAACACTGCCTGCGGAGCTTATCTTTACTCCTGAGCAGATAAGAGGGAGAAAACAAAACCCATATAGCTTGTGCACAATACAGTTATCCTTTGTGGTTTAGCCAAACAATTTTTGCTCAACTACAGAGACTGAATATCAGCCTCGGGAACGTGCATGGGAGGTGGAGCGATGACATCACAGAGGAGGTACTTTTTTTTTTTTTTAAACACAGAAACAAAACGGCCCTTTTTTCAAGGCTCAAGGGGACAGTTCAGCCTGTTAGGTGAGGAAATCACTTCTTGGCAAAACCCCTTTAATACAAAAATTGCAGTGTTTTGCCAAAAAAAGGATATGTGTAAAACCACTGTTAACATTTCACCAGTGATTGGCTGATGTAATGCTTCCATCAATGGATGGGTAGGGTATGACTGAAGGGATGCTCCATCTAATAGGTGGCACCAGAGACCTAACTCTCCTCCCTAGAACTTATTTGCATATTTGGTTTTGCCAGGGAGCTTGGCATAGCCTATAAATCTACCTGCACCTTTATGGTTCTCTCCACAAACTTAATGGGCAGGATGTGGCAGAAGGGACGCTACTTCCTATAGGTGGCACCAGAGACTTAGTTGTCTTACCTAGAGCTTATTTGCCTATTTAATTTTCCCAGGGAAGTGGAGAAACTCAAGGAGAAACTTTACCCCCTCAAGCTACATACATTAAAGTCCTTTCACCTAGCAAGGCTTCTTTAATGGGTAGTATGTGGTTAAAGGGCTGCTACGTACAATTGGTGGCACTAGCTCTTTTCTCTATGGCCATGTTCACATGGTTTACACGGCCATGTTCACACGGGCCGGAGTGCGCAAATTACGGGCTGAAAACGGCCCAGTCATTACGGTAATCCACAGTTCTCATAGAGAACTATGGATTACGTCTCCTCTCCCCGCTCGGCGAATACCCCGGGCGGGGAGATAAGGGACATTTTGAATTACCACGGCGTATACGCGCCGCTGGAAATAAATTTGCCCTATGGGCTGGCGAAGTGCCGGCCCCCCTCTTCCCGCCCCGCCCCCGGCCACACGGCGTAATTGCGGGGTGTAATGACGTCCCGAAGTTAGGCCGTGTGAACATAGCCTCTCGCTTGTTTTCATATATGACTAGAGTGGTCATGTGTAGGAACAAAATGTCATTACAGCAGATCAGTAAACAAGGACCAGCAGGGATTTGGAAACTGTGGTTGGGGGGTTTAAAAGTAAATTATTGTAACACATTTATTGTCAGTTGGGCTGGAAAACCCCTTAAAGGGGTTGTCGGATTCATATTTCTTTTTAGTTAATTAACCTTATTATCACCCAAATAGTCTTTATATACTTTATTGAATTGATATGTATTCTCTATATTGTGCTTGTATTCTTACTTATATGCCCTACTTGGTGACGTTCCAATTGGAATATCAACGCTTACTACAACACTCGGTGGGCGGCTACTCTATAGGAGCGCCAGCCAACCCCCTGATAATTATTTACTGGGCATGCTCGCTAGTCAGGAGGCCGTCGCTCCTATATGTAGAAACAAAATATGTTTAGATCAGCTCACCCGTTTGTAATCAATGTCCAGTTCCCAGGAGCACGGCCGGGCGGAGTCCACACCCGAAGCAAGTAGCAAAAGACAGAGTGCAGCCAGCTACATCTGAGACACTGGTGGAAATTCTGTAAAACTTCAAATCTTTATTTCCAACGATATAAAAAACGATGCATGGAGGATAGATTACATGATTCACGCATACATGGCACTGTAATACGCGTTTCGGAAGCAATTCCTTAGTCGTGGTCGCTTCTATAGTGTAGCCATCCACCGAATGTAGTAGTAAGGGATCACGTTCCAAACAAAATATCATGACTTAAAGGGGTTGTCTCACCTTAGACAATGATGGCATGTCACCAGTGATTGGCTGTTGTAATGCTTCCAGGCTCTTGAATGTCTGGGATATGACTGAAGGGATGCTACGTCTTATAGGTGGCACCAAAGACCTAACGTTCTTCCCTAGAACTTATTTGCATATTTGGTTTTCCCAGGGAGCTTTGCATGGCCTGTAAACCTCTCTACACCATTGGGTTGTCTCCTCAAGGAGAAACTTCCCCCCCTAGAGCTAGGATATGCCATCTTTGCCTAACCCGGAGAGGTGGCCCGGGACTCCCGATAACTTAAAATGGGATTTCCCCGGTTTAAAGGGCAATAGAAATAATGATAAAAATAATGTAAAAAACGAAAATAAAATTATAAATAGGGAAAAAAAATACAGTATATAAAGACTGCTTAGGCCATAGTGAGTCTAATTAACAAGAAAAAAAATGAACCGGACAACCCCTTTAACATTCTGGTAAGTATGTAAAAAGTGGTAGCCCAATGTTGAAGGTTCGGTTTCAGCCTTTAAAGCCAATGTCACAAAGAAGCAATGTCAATGAAGACACAAAAACAAGCCTAGCCTTGGTGTGACGCTTTCAGGAAGCCACTTTCCAATGTCCCAGACGCTCCCATGGTCCTGTCATGGCGCCACCTCTCACTAATCTCACTATCTCCTTACCAGATACGAGCTTAGAGTGATAAAAATGGAATACTGATGAGGTAATACTGGAAGTTTGAGATTACTTAAACAGGAGAAAAGTCTAGTAAATTTTGTCAGGGGGTAGGTCCCCAGTTTAAAAAAAAAACAAAAAAAAACTAAAAAAATTTTGGGCCTCTGTTTTAAAGTGGGGGGCTTCTGTGACCCCTTGTGACCAACCACGGGGTTCCTGGGGCTGCTGTGTTGCCGGTTTTCGCTTTTTTGGGGGGGTTTTTTTTGGGCTTTTTTGAATTTTTTTAAAACAAAAATTGTGCTTTTTTTTTGCTTTTTTTTGGTTTTCTTTTGTCTCTCTTCTTGGGTTTTTTTACCGCGGCGTTGTCCCAAATAGTTTTGACCTGCGTGTTTTAATTTGGGAAAACTGATGGAAAATGATTTTAGGGAAAATGTGTTTCATTTACAGGGGAGAAGATGTCTGAATCTATGTTAAGGGTAATGATGCACGGCCCCTCCCCTTCTACACCCATGGCCCATCCCCTTTCCCCCTTCTATCTTCCTTTCCCCCCCTTTTCCCTGGGGGATCAGAATGTGCATACCCCCCAATCAATCATTGCTGCTTGTCTCACTGCACTAAACTGCAGGGTTTATGTTGCTTTTCCTTGTTTGGCCCGCTCCCATCTTTTGCTCGTCTTTGGGTTGAATGGGGTGGGTCTTTTTGGGTTTTTTGATACTTTGAAATTACTTTCAGTTTTTGGGGGCAACAAATTGGTTTGGGTCTCGAAAAATTAAATATATCTTTTTTTTCCCCTTGAAAATTTAAAATTTTTCGGGGAAATTTTTTTAACCTTCAAAAATTTTTAAAAAAAAAGAAACTTTTTTAAATTAAAAATTATTTTACAAAAGTTTTTTTAAAAAAATGACAAAAATGTCCAACAATTTTAAACCCAAAGGTGGGGAAAAAAATTTTGGATAAAAGGGTAGGGGATAGATTTTTTTTTAATGCTTTGTTTTCCCCTACTGATGAAAAATGTAATAATTTAAATGTAAGAAAATTTTTTTAAAATAAAAAAATTTTAACATTTAAGACGAAAAAAATTATATTTAGGGGGTTATAAAAAATGAAATGACAGAAACAAATAAAAAAAAAAAAAAAGAAAAAAAAATAAGTTAAAATTTAAAAAAAAAAGAATTTGAAATAAAATTAAAATGGGCAAAAAAAAAAATAAACAAGAAAAAGGCCCATTTGGGAAATTTTTTAAATTTAAAAAAATTATATAGATTTTTTGGGAAGTTTAGTTTCCCCTTTTATAAGATTTTTTACTTTTCGTTTTTTTTTTTTTCAAATTTAAATTATAATTAAATTTTTTTTTTTTTAAATGTATATTTTTTTTATTTTTTTTGTTTAAAAAAGTGAAAATTTTTTTTTTTTTTTTTCCCTTTTGTGCCCTCATAAAAATTACTTGTTTTTTTTTTAAGCCCCATAGTACCCTTTTTTTTTTTCCTGAGGCACCCTTTAAAAAAAAAAATATTAAATTTTTATTTTAATTAAAAAAAAAAAAAAGGACCTGCCATGAAAATTCTATAAAAAAAACAAATTAAATGGGGTCCCAGTTTTTTGCAAACTCGTTTTATTTTCCTTTTTTTGAGAAAAGAAGCCCCAAAAAAGAGGGTTTTCTGTTTAAGATCCTCATCTTTTGATTAAGTTGGCGTGAAAAACCAAAAAAGTGTCCTGGGTCCTGGAGGAAACCCGTTCCCCTTCTGCATTACAACCCAAAAATTTTGAATAAGCGCGTGCTTTCCTTAAATTTTTTTGTGGGGGGCGCTGCAATTTGGGAAAACTTTGGGTCGTTCCCAAAGGCTTTAATTTTTGCCCCCGGGGTTGGCGCCGTACTGCGCGCCGGATTTGTCGCTGCCAAATACCCGCGCCAATTTTGTTGGAGTCATTAAAAGTTAAAAACTGCTAAAAGAGAACAGTGGATTCCTCGCTCCTCCCCCCTCAGCGAAAAACGCCGCGGGGGTATAAAAAGGGAAATTTCCATTACCAGGCGGCAATATTCCTGTGGGGAAAAAAAAGTTATGGGGAGGAAAGGGGGGCCCCCGCCCCCCTCAGGGCCCCCCCCCGTCCCCCCCTTTTTCATGGGGGTTTTGTACCCGGTTTGGCGCTCACAAATCCGTCGGGAATAACCCGGTGTAAACCCGGGGCCTTTAAAGGGGCCCCGCCCAACCAAAAACAATCTTTTTCTAGTCGGGAAATCCTTGGGGAAATTCAAATTTTTAAAAATCACCAAAAAACTAAAGGGTTTTAACCACTTTTGCCCTAATTTAAAAAACTGAGTTGTTTCCACACGAGTTGGATTTTTCTGGGAGTTTTCTTTCCGCTGTTTTTTTTTAAAAAAGGGGGTTCAATTTTTTGCCCCAATTTTTCCCCTTTTTTAAATTTTAAAAAAAAAAACCATATCCAAAACTTTTTATCTTGGGGGCAAACTTTCCTAAAAATTCTATGTAAAATTTTGTTGAAAAACCGCGTAAATACCAAAAACGGTTTTTTCACCCAAGAACCCCCTAAAAAGTTTTTTGGGTTCCTTTTCATTTTTGGACTTTCCCCCTTTATAAAAGTTTTTTTTTTTTAAAAAAATTAAAGCTTTTGCAAAGGGGGGATCTTCGTGATAAACCCAAATTTTTTAAAAAAAACCAAAAAAGTGGGGAGGGGCCAAAAAAGTTTTCCCTTTTTAAAAACCAAGATTAAAAAAGGTTTAAAAAAATTTAAAAGGATAAAAATATGGTTAAAAAAATTTTCAATTAAACCCAAAATGCACTTTAATGTTAATAGGGGATTTTACGGGAAATTTTTTAAAAAAAAAACCCCCAAAGTTCTTCTTTTAATTCTTCCTGAAAAAAAAACCCCAAAAAAATAAAAAAATTTTAAAAATTTAAAAAAATTAAATTGTTTTTAAAGGCATTTTAAAATTTTTTTAAAAAGGGATTTTTAGATTTTTTTTAAGCAAAATTTGAAATGATTATTTTTAAATTTTTCCAAATTTTAAATATACAAAAGTAAAAAAATGAGGCTATTAAAAAATTTAATTAAAAATCAAAAACTTAAATAAATTAAATAGAAACAAAAGGGGAAAAATTTTGAAAAAAAAAAATAAATGAAATTTTTAAAAAATTTTTAATACAAATTTTTAAAAAAAATTTAAATTTTTGTCTTTTAAAATTTTTGGTTGGTTTTAAAAAAAAAAAAAAAATAAAGTTTTTTAAAAGTAAAATGACAAAAAAACAAATAAAAAAATGAAAAAAAAGAAACCTTTTTAAGAAAAAAAAAAGTAATAAACGGAATAAAATTTTAAAATAATGAAAGAAAACTTAAAAACCCCAAAAAAAGAAAAAAAAAGAAAGTAAAATTTTTTAAAAGGAAAAAAAAAGGTTTTTAAAAATGGAATAACTTTAAAATTTTTTAAAAGGGAAATTTTTTCTTAAATAAAAAAACACTTTATTTCTTTTATCTTTTTTTTTTTTTTTCCGCTTTTATTTTTTTTCCTTTTATTATTTTTTTATTTTTTTCTTTTTTTTGGGTTTTTTTTAAATAAAATTTAAGAAAAAATAAAAGTTTTAAATTAAAATTAAAATTTGTTTAAAAAGGCAATTATCAAAATTTTAAGGGAAAAAAAAACAAAAATAAAAAAATTTTAAGAAACATTTTAAGACAAAAAAAAAGATATTTAAGTGAAAAAAAAAAAAAACCCAACATTTTTTTTTGCAAAGGGTTTTGGGAGCCCCAACCTTGTTTCCCAATTCTTAAATTAAATCGGGTAAACCTCACCCCGGAAAAAACCCCAAATTCAAAGGCGGTTGGAGTCCCCGGGTCGCGGGAAAATTTAAAGTGGTAAACTTGCAAAAAGCACTTATTTTAAAAAGGGGAAAAAAAGGGCCGTTTCTTTTTTTTTTTCAAACTTGTGCAAAAGGAAAAAAATAGCGTTTTTCAAACAATTGGAAAGGGCTAATTAGCCATTCCCTTTGGTTTAAAATTTAAGCTATTTTTATCCTTATCCCACGGGGATTTGTTTTTTTTATAAAACGGCTTTTTTTACCTTTCTTAAGTGCTTCTTTGGCAAGTAAAATAAAAAAAAATTTGACAAAAAAACAAATAATAAAATAAGTGAAATTTGGGGAAAAAAAAAAATTTTTCCCCCCCAAATTTACGGGGTTTTAAGGGGTTTCAGCTTTCCCCTTAAATTTTTGATCCCTACCCTAAGGACGGGATTTTTCAGCCCCGGGCCCCACCACACAATCCCCCGTTTGAGATGCTCTGGGGCGGGTGATTGCACCCCAATGGTTTTCATGTTTTTTGAAAACCCAATTTAAAAAAAAAAAAAAAAAAAAAATTTTTTTTTTTTTTTTAAAAAAAGGCTGTTCCCCAACTGGGGCCTTTTTTTTGCATTTTTTCCCCCTTGAACCCAGGGTAAGGGTCTTCATAACCTCTTTGTTCCTGAAATGAATATAAATCCCGCTGTCATTCCCTTCAGTAACAAGGGGGTTTTAACCCCGGATGGGTTTTAAGTCCGGGGGAAAAGGGGGGTTTGCATCACGGGAAACATTTCCCATGGCATCCCCCGACCCCTCCTTTTCCTGTCCGGGTTTTTTAACCTTTTCCTATAGTAGCAAAGCTTTTATTTACTAATGCGCTGAAAAATTAACCTCACAATAAACCCAAAAAATTTTGTATCCCGCACTACAGCGATAAAGTAAATCCCCGTTTGGTTTTTGGACATATTGAAAGGGTGGGGGGGAAAACAACCCCAAAAAATTAGCTGAAAGGGTCAATGTTGGCAGGCCATCTGTTGGGGGCTTTCCGGGTTCCCTTCTTGGGGAAAGCTTGGGGGGGGGTTTTCCCGTGCCAGTGTGTTTTTTTTTGTAGTGGGGAATTTGAATGGCATTTTTTTCCTTTGGGGAATAAGGGCCCCGTTTTACGTTGTTTTTATTGATTTTTCAAAGTTGAAAATGTCGGGGGAAGTTTTGCTAGTTTGCTTTTCTTACAAAAAAAAATTTGGAAAAAAAATTTTTTTAAAAAAATGGGGGAAATTTTTAAAATTGTGTTTATATTTTTTTAAAAAATTTTTTTTTTAAAATCGTTTTTTTTATTTTTAACATTTTAAACTTTTAATTTTTTTTTAAAAAATTTTTTTAATTTTTTTTTTTTAATAAATTTTAAAAGGGGGTTTCCCAAATTAAAAATTTTTTTTTAAAATTTAAATTTGTTTTATCCCAAAAATCTGTCCCTGTTTTTTGTTTAATTTTTAAAAAAAAAAGGGCCCATAACTAATTTAAAATTTTAATTAGAAAAACCCTATTTTTAAAAGGGTTTTGGGAAAACCAATTTAAAAAAAAAAAAAAACAGAAAAAATTTGGGAAGTTTAAATTTAAAAAAAATTAAAATCCCCCTTAAACTTTTTTTAAAATTTTTCCTCTTTAAATTTTAAGTTCCATTTTAAAGATTTTTCCCAAATTTTTTAATTTTATTCTTTTTTTTTTACTAAAAACTTCTGTCCTGTTTCCGTTAAAACCCCATTTAAAAAATTTGTCCTTAACCAAAAAGGTATTTTTTTCAAAAAAAAATTAAAATTTGGCAAAACCCAAATTTA
>JAODAL010028091.1:0-53899 GCA_025379985.1 Phyllomedusa bahiana | reverse complement strand
CAGTGCAAATTCCTCTGTCTCTTCAGGTGTACAGGTATACCCACCGTGTCTGAAGTGGGCTATTTCCCTATCTGTGTAAGTAATTTTCGAGGCATAGAGTCCCCTATAATATAAGCAAACTGCTCACAAATCTGCCCTGGATCCGACCAGACCACTCCCCCCGCATCAACCACACTAGCCACTACTGTCACCGGTGTTTCCGCTCTGGCCAAAAATGCCAATGCTCTACCATTTTTATCACCCTCCACAAAGATTGATTGTTTTTGCATGAGAAGTCGCTTCTGAGTGTACTCTGTCAGATGCAGCGAATAGTCCCTCTGAGCCACTAATAGTGAGTCCTTAGTATCTTGAGACGGGTCCTGCACATATGCCGTTTCCCTCTCCAAGACTTTTGCTTCCAATTCCCCTCTCTTCTCCCTTAAGTCAGCTCTGTGTGATGCAATAGCTCCAATTATGGCTCCCCTAAGCACAGCCTTCGAGGCATCCCATTCCACCAGTGGGTTTACGGAGCCCTCATTTATACTCCAGTATGTCTCTACCTGCTCTCGGCATGCAGCCAGTACTTTTGGCACCTCTAGCCACCTGGGATTTAACCTCCATAACCTCTCCGAGGCCCTCGCTGGTGAGGCTATTACATTTGTTTAAATTTAAAATATACATCGGCTTTCAGTCTCTTTATCACTTATGCATTTTTACTTGCATCTTTTCGATGCTTTTTTCGGATCCGTTTAAAGAATTGTCATGTCAATTCTGCGTTTTTTCGCAAGTGAAATTTCCATAGGACACAATGGAGTGCATTTTTGGAGCCTGAAAAATGGATCCAAAAACGCTAAAACTTTTGATCATGTGTTGGGTACGTTTTGGATGCACTTTTCGCATCCGAAAAATGCATTGGATTAAAATTTGAATGTCTGTGATTTGAAAGAAAATGCAATGAAAAACAGATGTGAAAAACAAATCCAAAAACGCATGCAAATCGCATGCAAAATGTATCCAAAAACACATTTGCAGATGTGTTTTTGGATACGTTTTTTGGACGCAGTTTTCAATGCGTTTTTCATGTAATGAAAAACGGATCCAAAAATGGATCCAACGTGCCGTGTGAACATACCCTTGAATGTTTTTTTTTATTTTTTAATGTGTGGCGATGGGACTTCATCCTTTCTTTGAGTTCATGTCTTGTGTCTCCAACATAGAGACCCTCAATAGCACTTTTAAAACACAGAATCAGGTACACAGCATTGGATGTAGAGTGTCTTTGGGTTCTTATAGTCCTGCTGTGTGTTGAGGATGCTTAACCAGTCAGTGGACATTATAGTAGGGCGACATGTATGAATCTCGCCGCGTCGAAGCGCACGTTTTAGAGCGCTCAAACGTGAAAGCTGCGCCTCATGTATGTCGGCGCCCGAGGTGCGCTCATACATGCGGTGTGAAGTCCACTGCGCCTCGCCAGTGTGTGAGGCGCAGTGCGGGACTTAGGTGCAGTGCGGGACTGCGCCTAAGATCCACAGCCCGAGGTGGTGCGCTCATACATGCGGTGAAAAGTCCACCGCTCCTCGCCAGTGTGTGAGGCGCAGTGCGGCACTTAGGCGCAGATGGACTGCGCCTAACATGTATTCCGATTCGAGACAGGTTGGAAAACAGCGAGAAATCATTAAACATGCTATTGAATAGCAAAAAGAGTTGTTTTTCAAATGAATGAATGAATAAAGTGAAAAATCAAAGCTGTCTAAAAGCGAATAAATGTAGTGAAAAAGTGGATCATTTAAAATTAAAGGGAAAATATATAAGATGGTTCTAGAAATAAATCTCAGCTCTCAGCTCTCAGCTCCGTGAGGCATGGAGTATGAATCAAAAAAATAATTTTTATTACGTGTAAAACATTATCCGAAAAAGAGCTCAAACCTTCTAAAAAAAATACATAAATAAAATCACTAACCAAAATTCAAGAACAGCGCTATATCAGGAATTGGTATATTGAAAATTGCCGGGAAATACAATTATTCAAATTCAATAAACTCTTCTCATTGGTCGGCATAAACCAGCCAATCAGAATAGTAGCGACAGTGACCCATTATAAGCTATGCAGTAGTATTAACCAATCAAATGAAAAGGCGGGACAGTTCAAAATACAGTAAAAAAGGCAGAAAAGAGCTGATTGGTTGAGCTAGCGTGGGCTTGACTATCCCGGCCAATCAGAATAGGAGCGACAGTAAACCATTATAATCTATGGAGAAGTATTGACCAATCAAATGCAAAGGCGGGACAGTTCAAAATACAGTAAAAAAGGCAGAAAAAAGCTGATTGGTTGAACTAGCGGGGACTTGGCTATCCCGGCCAATCAGAGCGTGAGCTACTTTGTTCCATTGTAGTCAATGGAGAGATGGGGGCACTGAAATCTCGGCGCCGCGTGGCGTGGAGTATTAGTAAATAAATTGTTTTTATTAAGTGTAAAACATTCTCTGTAAAAGAGCTCAAATCTTCTATAAACATACATCACTCAAATCCCTAACAACGTGTTTGTCGCCGTGACTGGCGCAACATCAGGAATTGCGATATCGGAAACTGCCGGGAAATACAGTAATTCAAATTCTGTAAGCTCTTCTCATTGGTTGGCAAAAACCAGCCAATAAGAATAGGAGCGACAGTGACCCATTATAACCTATGGAGAAGTATTGACCAATCAAATGAAAAGGCGGACAGTTCAAAATACAGTAAAAAAGGCAGATAATAGCTGATTGGTTGAGACCAGGCGGAAGATATGAATCCACCAATCATTTGTAGTGTGTCTATTTTGAGTGGAGCAAGAAGGGCGCGATAGAAGGGCGCCCTAAAAGTTATTACTGTCTATGGGAAATATTCTAGTACTGTGATTGGTTGGGGGGAAGAGGGGCTCGTCCTGCTTAGCCAATCAGCGGGTGAGCTACTTATCTCATCGAGTTCTATGGGGAAAAGAAATGCAGGGCGAGCTCTGTTTGTGATTTGCTAAGTTAAAAGAGGCGTGATTATTTGGGCCGATAGGAGAGCGAACGACACTCTTATGGGTTTTCTAATGCAATCTATAATAAAACTGTACATGGCAGAAATCAAATGATAAGACTCACGAAGTTGTACCGATGTGTATATAAAATGAACAATAATATGGGGGTAATGAAAATAAACAAATAAAAATGAATTCAATGAATTTATTTTTATTTCTTTATTTTCGTTAGCCAATGATCAATAATATGGATGTAATGAAAATAAAGAAATAAAAATGAATTCATTGTATTCATTTTTCTTTGTTTATTTTCATTACCCCCATATTACTGTTCATTTTATCATTTCTGCCATGTACAGTTTGGGTTTTGATTAACAGTTTTTGGCCAGTTTTTGGTGAAATATTACTTGTATGTTGTGCAGCCTGGACTTATATTAGGATACAGATCTTTTCTAGTAACTGCAGGTGTATTTGATAGGTGCAAAAACCACGTTTTATTATCCGTACACAATTTAATTACGTGTTTTTCACTTTGGCGCAGTCCAGCTTTGTTCATAGAGCCACCTTGCACTTAAATTTGAATACAGCAATTTTGTAGTCACCGCAGGTGTATTTTTAGGTGCAAAAACCACGTTTTATTATCCGTACACAATTTAATTACGTGTTTTTCACTTTGGCGCAGTCCAGCTTTGTTCATAGAGCCACCTTGCACTTAAATTTGAATACAGCAATTTTGTAGTCACCGCAGGTGTATTTTTAGGTGCAAAAAACACGTTTTATTATCCTACACAATTTAATTACGTGTTTTCACTTTGGCGCAGTCCTGCTTTGTTCATAGAACCACCTTGCACTTAAATTTGAATACAGCAATTTTGTAGTCACCGCAGGTGTATTGATAGGTGCAAAAACCACGTTTTATTATCCGTACACAATTTAATTACGTGTTTTTCACTTTGGCGCAGTCCAGCTTTGTTCATAGAGCCACCTTGCACTTAAATTTGAATACAGCAATTTTGTAGTCACCGCAGGTGTATTGATAGGTGCAAAAAATGCCTTTTATTATCCATACACAATTTAATTACATATTTTTAACTTTGGCGCAGTCCAGCTTTGTTCATAGAGCCACCTTGCACTTAAATTTGATACAGCAATTTTGTAGTCACCGCAGGTATTTTGATAGGTGCAAAAAACACCGTTTGTTATCCGAATAGTTTTTAAATAGCTGTATTGCACGTTGTGCAGCCCTAGTTTTTTCAAATAGCCACGTTGTATGACAATTCTGATAGAAAAAATTTCTAGCAACTGTTCTCATTTGTCATTGCTGCAAAAAACACAATTTCTCATCCGTGTAACTTCTGAATAGTTTTATTGGGCTTGTTGAATCTCAGTTTGGCGCAGATAGCGCACTTGTATGATATTTTGTTGAAAACTATCAATTCCTAGTCCTACTGGGCATTTGTAAATCCCTGGGACTGAAGGAAGAACACTGTTGATTTTGTCTTACGGTTCTTCCACCAGACCGCATTTCACAGGTATTCGCAAGAAACATTTCAGTTTCTAATCCTAGTTGGCTGTAGGAAATTAGAGGGATTTAAGAATAGCTGTGATTTGCCGTCTTTTAATAAGAGACTTTCCAAAACTCTTCCATACCTTCTCAAATTTTTATATTTCTGAACATGGAGCGAAATGCAGGTGGTAAGCGAGCAAAGAGGGGGGTAGGACATGGAGGTAGAGGTACGAGAGAAGGTGCTCCTTCCAGTGCTGGTGACAACACGCAAGCCAGTGGATCGTCGGTTGCAGGACCGTCAGGCCTGTCATCGCTGGGTCAGGGCCCTGTGAATCTCAGTAACGAACAGCGTCGCCAATCTGTTCTTCAGTGGTTAATGCAACCTGCATCCAGCAGTCTTACCTCCTCGTCCTCCCAGTCACGGCCACATGATGTCATCATCAGCATCATCAGCATCCGTCCAACATGAAGCGAAGGCAGCCCAAATGTCAACTCGTGTACCCACCACTGTGGATAATCCATTTTCTGAAGACCTCTTTGATGACAAAATGCGGTTGGGGTCAGAAGGCATTTCCAAAGATCAAGAGGCCAAAGAGGATGATTTTGTCTGCTTTGACGCCCAGTTACTGATGCCATCAGAGGAGGAGAAGGAAGCCGGTCAATCGGCAATAATCCCGGGCGGTCGGCAACGCCTTGCAGTGCCTCTTGCTTGTAGCCCGCAGCTCCTGGATGCAGAATGTCAGGACGACCAAGTCACCTGTGTTGATGATGATGATGACGACATTGCGGATCCAACGTGGTCTTTTCAGCAGAATTTGCTTGCGAGCACTTCATCACTGGATGAGGAGGAAGACGATGGGGTAGTGTCAGTACGGGTTCCGCCTCAAAAAGGCAGAGGGCGGTCGCAGAAGTCCGCTGATATTATTCCGCCAGCCACGGTCAGCGCAAACCCCGCTCCTCGCTTATCGCCGTCAAAAAGGTCCAGGACCTCTCAAGCCTGGGCCTTCTTTGAGCAAGCATCTGACAAAACCGTATTCCATTTGCTCACTTCATCTTTAGAATTTTTCGCATTGTCAATGGTTTTGGGGTCATGGTGCTGTGAGATAAAGCTATAATCATGGTCCTTTGGAACAGAAATGTGGCTTCTAAGTGGCATTTCTCCCTCACAATTTTTAACAGTGGCTGAGAAGTCATTTTTATAATTTTTTGGGGTCATGGTGCTGTGAGATACAGCTATAATCAGGGTCCTTTGTAACAGAAATGTGGCTTTTAAGTGGCATTTCTCCCTCACAATTTTTAACAGTGGCTGAGAAGTCATTTTTATAATTTTTTGGGTCATGCTGCTTTGAAATGCAGCAATACTACAGGTCCTATTCTAAAAAATGTTGTTTCTAACAGACATTTGTTCTTCACAATTGTCATAAGTGGCTCAAGGGTCATGTTTTGAATTTTTGGGGCATTTTGCTGTGAAATGCAGCTATGCTACAGGTCCTATTCTAAAAAATGTGGTTTCTAACAGACATTTGTTCTTCCCAATTGCAAAAGTGGCTCAAGGGTGATGGTGCTGTCAAAAACAGGAATAGGTAGGACACTGTTAATGGAACATTTTGCAAAATGACTTGTTTTTGCAAGATCTTTAAAATAGCTAGCAATTCCTGTAGTGAGACAACCTATTTAATACAATTTAAAAAAAAGAGAAACAGAGACGTGGTGGGATTCCATCCTATTTTAAAAATGTGTTTTCTAGAATTAAACTACCAAAAAACTTGCATGTACAAAATAGCTGATACAAATATTCCTCTGAATTGTACTAGGGAGGTACAGGAAGACTTGAACAGATGTAAGTTACCCAGGACAGGTCTATAGTCTATGTCCAGTTCAACTAAATTGGTGGTTGAAAGACTCCTTTTTCCGGCACTTTTTAATTTGTGGGTCATGCAGGTTTGGGGCTCATGCTGTGGCCCAGGACAGATATAGTCAATGTCCAGTGAAACTAAAATGGTGGTTGAAAGACTCCTTTTTCAGGCACTTTTTAAATCTGGGGGTCATGCAGGTTTGGGGCTCATGCTGTGGCTTAGGACAGGGACAGTCAATGTCCAGTGAAACTAAAATGGTGGTTGAAAGACTCCTTTTTCAGGCACTTTTTAAATCTGGGGGTCATGCAGGTTTGGGGCTCATGCTGTGGCTTAGGACAGGCATAGTCAATGTACAGTTCAACTAAAATGCTGGTTGAAAGACTCCTTTTTCCGGCACTTTTTAATCTGTGGGTCATGCAGGTTTGGGCTCATGCTGTGGCCCAGGACAGATTATAGTCAATGTCCAGTGAAACTAAAATGGTGGTTGAAAGACTCCTTTTTCAGGCACTTTTTTAAATCTGGGGGTCATGCAGGTTTGGGGCTCATGCTGTGGCTTAGGACAGGGACAGTCTATGTCCAGTGAAACTAAAAATGGTGGTTGAAAGACTCCTTTTTCTGGCACTTTTTAATCTGTGGGTCAGACAGGTTTAATGGTCATACTGCGGTCCAGGACAGGCATAGTCAATGTCCAGTTCAACTAAAATGGTGGTTCAAAGACTCCTTTTTCCGGCACTTTTTAAATCTGTGGGTCAGACAGATTTAATGGTCATACTGTGGTACAGAACAGGTATAGTCAATTTCCAGTTCAACTAAAATGGTGGTTGAAAGACTCCTTTTTCCGGCACTTTTTAATCTGTGGGTCATGCAGGTTTGGGACTCATGCTGTGGCCCAGGACAGGGATAGTCTATGTCCAGTTCAACTAAAATGGTGGTTGAAAGACTCCTTTTTCCGGCACTTTTTAATCTGGGGGTCATGCAGGTTTGGGGCTCATGCTGTGGCCCAGGACAGGGATAGTCTATGTCCAGTGAAACTAAAATGGTGGTTGAAAGACTCCTTTTTCCGGCACTTTTTAATCTGTGGGTCAGATAGGTTTAATGGTCATACTGCGGTCCAGGACAGGCATAGTCAATGTCCAGTTCAACTAATATGGTGGTTGAAAGACTCCTTTTTCCGGCACTTTTTAAATCTGTGGGTCAGACAGATTTAATGGTCATACTGTGGTACAGAACAGGTATAGTCAATGTCCAGTTCAACTAAAATGGTGGTTGAAAGACTCCTTTTTCCGGCACTTTTTAATCTGTGGGTCATGCAGGTTTGGGGCTCATGCTGTGACCCAGGACAGATATAGTCAATGTCCAGTGAAACTAAAATGGTGGTTGAAAGACTCCTTTTTCAGACACTTTTTAAATCTGGGGGTCATGCAGGTTTGGGGCTCATGCTGTGGCCCAGGACAGGGATAGTTTATGTCCAGATCAACTAAAATGGTGGTTGAAAGACTGCTTTTTCAGCAGTTTTTAATTTGGGATCATGCAGGTTTGGGGCTCATGCTGTGGCCCAGGACAGGGATAGTCTATGTCCAGTTCAACTAAAATGGTGGTTGAAAGACTCCTTTTTCAGGCACTTTTTAAATCTGGGGGTCATGCAGGTTTGGGGCTCATGCTGTGGCCCAGGACAGGGACAGTCTATGTCCAGTTCAACTAAAATGGTGGTTGAAAGACTCCTTTTTCCAGCACTTTTTAATCTGCGGGTCATGCAGGTTTGGGGCTCATGCTGTGGTCCAGGACAGGGATAGTCTATGTCCAGTTCAACTAAAATGGTGGTTGAAATACTCCTTTTTCCGGCACTTTTTTAATCTGTGGGTCAGACAGGTTTAATGGTCATACTGCGGTCCAGGACAGGCATAGTCAATGTACAGTTCAACTAAAATGGTGGTTCAAATACTACTTTTTACGGCAATTTTAATCTGTGGGTCAGACAGGTTTTGGGGTCATGCTGCGGCCCAGGACAGATATAGTCTATGTCCAGTTCAACTAAAATGCTGGTTGAAAGACTCCTTTTTCCGGCACTTTTTAATCTGGGGGTCATGCAGGTTTGGGGCTCATGCTGTGGCCCAGGACAGATATAGTCAATGTCCAGTTCAACTAAAATGATGGTTGAAAGACTCCTTTTTCCGGCACTTTTTAAATCTGTGGGTCAGACAGATTTAATGGTCATACTGTGGTACAGAACAGGTATAGTCAATGTCCAGTTCAACTAAAATGGTGGTTGAAAGACTCCTTTTTCCAGCACTTTTTAATCTGGGGGTCATGCAGGTTTGGGGCTCATGCTGTGGCCCAGGACAGGGATAGTCTATGTCCATTTCAACTAAAATGGTGGTTGAAATACTCCTTTTTTCCAGCATTTTTTAATCTGGGGATCATGCAGGTTTGGGGCTCATGCTGTGGCCCAGGACAGGGATAGTCTATGTCCAGTTCAACTAAAATGGTGGTTGAAAGACTCCTTTTTCCGGCACTTTTTTAATCTGTGGGTCAGAT
The DNA here is from genome assembly GCA_025379985.1 of Phyllomedusa bahiana. NCBI lineage: Eukaryota > Metazoa > Chordata > Amphibia > Anura > Hylidae > Phyllomedusa > Phyllomedusa bahiana. The sequence goes on along the minus strand of JAODAL010028091.1, from coordinate 45,021 downwards.
AGGTTTAAGGGTCATGCTGCGTTCCAGGACAGGTATAGTCAATGTCCAGTTCAAGTAAAATGATGGTTCAAATGCCTTCTGGCACTTTAATTTGTGGGTCATGCAGGTTTAAGGGTCATGCTGTGGTACCAGACAGGGATAGTGCATGGTCTGTGACTTTGTTCTGTGGCTTTTATAACCTAAGTGTGTTGCCTAAGATGTAGCACGTATCCATTTGACTGTTGTGGATGTTAATTCCAGCTTCTCCAGCCCTGTTTGGGTGTAAGAATGAAGGTGTTGTTCCTCCCATAGACTTTAATGGTCATCAGCGATAATCTATTATCGACTATCGGAAATCGTCTTGATAATTGCCGATATCGACTATCGACCCGATGACGATAGTACTACTACATAGCTTATAATGGGTCACTGTCGCTCCTATTCTGATTGGTTGGTTTATGCCGACCAAGGAGAAGCGCTTACAGAATTTGAATTACTGTATTTCCCGGCAATTTCTAAGATCCTAATTCCTGATGTAGCGCCGTTCTTGATTTTTGGAAAGTTATTTTATTTAAGGTTCTATGTTCCTGCCAATTTTAAGGTTGGCAGGAACATAGTAAAGGAGGGTATGGGAATATTGTTCAGTATTTAGAATCCACCAAAAATCTAACTGTAAATAATCCCCAAAGACCTCGGATTTCAAAACCAATGGTATTCTTTAATCCGATGGAAAACGACGGATTGTAGTACTGTTCAATTGAATGGAGTGCCCGAAATCCGAAAACCACAAAAAAAGGGACAAAAAAATGAGAAAAAGACCCTGAAAACTGAGTGTAAAATACTAGTCAGATTCTACTTAAATTGCGACCAGTATTTTGTTCTTGCTGTGTAGATGAAGTATTACCATGTCAATGCTGAAAAGCTGTCATGTGAACTCACCTTTAGGGGTTCACATGGCGCATTGTGGCACATACTCTAAACCGCAGGGTGGCCGGGTCAACGGCGCGTAAACAGCGGAAAGAAGTGACATGTCACTTCTTTCTCCCGGTGTCAGATTGGGGTGCCTAGGGCCCACCACAGGAGTTGATTTTTAGGGGCCCACTTTGCCTCACTGTCTCCGCCATCTGTACAGTGCCCCGCCCAGTCTCGCTTCAATTTATGCAGACTGATGTGATAACCAGTAGTAAACATAAAAGATCTAAAGATATATGTCCCCCTCCCCAAGTGATACATTTTATACAAATAAAAATGTATCAAAAGCTATAACACAAAGTATTTAGTATAAAACTACTAAATAATGGTTGTACAGTTACCAAAAAAACTTCACAAAACCAGAATCCCAAGGCCAATATTACCAATAATTCTAGTAAGACCACATACCACAACATGACCACATATCACCACTGTGAAGTGACTGAATAATACTACCATAGGATAACCACATATCACCCTCATGTAGTAACTGAATAATACCACAATACCATGACCACATATCTTCACCACATAGTGACTGAATACGACCTCATCATGACCACATATCACCACCACATAGTGACTGAATAATAACAGCAAATATGACCACCACATACTGACTGAATAATACCACCACATCATGACCACACATCACCACCAAATGCTGACTAAATAATACTGCCACATCAGTACTGAATATAAACCATTACAATTTGCACACATATAAGTGATTACAGTTCAGTTATATTTAGTGACTCACAGGTAACGTTTCTCTGGTGAATTGTTCACATTCCCTTCTCTTCTCCATCGGTCCACACCTCCATGCTGACTTCTCCCAGCCAACACTAGTTCCTGCAGATTTGGGCACAAATGTCTTAGAATCTTCACTTTTCTAGCAACTCTTTACTTTTCCCAATTTTGTACAAACTTTCCAGGGGTGGGAGAGTGGGATCAGGCCACAGCTTAGAGGCCCAGTCTCCGAGGAGGAACAGAGGACTAACCCCCTGGAGATTGTGCTATCAGAATCATATTGTGTGGTCCGAACTCCTTCCCCAGCTGCAAGTATAATGCATGATCTTTAAGTGGTGCAGGGGATGGAGTTTAGTACTGTCATGCTTTTTGTAGTGTTTCCGTTTTTCTACAGATTTCCCTGTTGGACTTTGATGGATTTATTGAACCAGCATTTGATCCATTTCTTTAATAAAATGGTCGCTGGTGTCAGAAGAGTTTATTTACATAAAGTGTTTTTTGTGCTGTGTCCCTGTGTTTATTACCATTTATACTGCTTTGTCTCATGGTATGTGAGTGTGTTGGACTACAGACCCCATCAATCCCACTGCTATATATGTTTTATTGCACTGCTTTGTCTCATGGTATGTGAATGCATAGATTTCACCCAGTCTCTGACTTCAACAATCACCCTGTGTTTATTTGTGGTGCTATTAACTCCACATATTCCCCTTGTGGTGTCTTCTCTGATTTATATCAATGAACTCCACATACCATGGTATACTTTAGAGAGCTCAGGTCAGTTTGACCAAGGGTCAGTTTGCCTGATAGAGAAGTGAACAGATTTGAAAGTGAATCTGCAGAAATATGACAGAAATGAGACAGGAGTGGGCAGAAGGATTGCCTTTTTCTTGTGAGTAACTGGTCTTTTTAAAATATACCTTATTCACCATGCTCATTATTGCTATCTACCTTGCAACCATCTGCCTCCTATCCTACCACCCAGTCATGCTGTACAAACGCCGCAAATACACATCACTGAACCATCTGCTGTCACTTTCCATTCTCCTGCTTCTCACTGCAGGAGACATCTCCTCTAACCCTGGCCAACTCTCCTTTACTGCTTATCCCACCTCCTCCTCTGCCTCCTATAGAAACCCTGCTAACCTGCTCGCTATTCGTCGTACGTCTTTTCCTGCCCCCTTTTAAATGTGTGTTGTGGAACTCCCAATCTGTCTGTAACAAACTCGCTGCTATTCATGGTCTGTTCCTTTCTAACTCCCTCAACCTGCTAGCTCTCACAGAAACATAGCTTCAACAATCTGACACTGTTTCCCTTGCTGCTCTCACCTACGGTGGCCTACACTTCACCCACATCCTCAGATCTGAGAACAGGCAGGGTGGAGGAGTTGGCATAGACCTCCCCAGCACACCTCTGAATCATTTTGCTGGCTGGCTTCCTCACTTCCTCTCTACTGCAATGCCCACTCTCATCATGGGTGAATTCAACATTCCCATTTACGACCCCATGTCTCCATCCACCTCTCAGTTTCTTTCACTAACCTCTTCTCTCAGCCTCTGGCAATTTACAGACTCCATCCACCTCTCAGTTTCTTTCACTAACCTCTTCTCTCGTCCTCTGGCAATTTACAGACTCTCCCACCCACAAGGATGGGAACACTCTTGATCTGGTTTTCTGTCCTCTTTCCTCAATTTCTAACTTTACTAATTCTCCTTATGCTCTCTGATCATAACCTTATTTCCTTCACTATCACTAATTCTCAGCCTTCTCTGGACACACCTGCCCATCACACTTTCAGAAATATTTGCTCCATCAATACTCAGGAAATTCACAGATATCCTACAGTCCTCATTGCCCCCATTCTCCTCAGTCTCCTGTCATGACCTTACAGTCAAAAAATACAATGAAACTCTCTAAACCACCCTGGACATATTGGCAGCACTCACACATCGCACCACCAGTCAGAGGCCAGCAGCTTTGGCACATGCCTCAGACTGGCTTTCTGCAGCGATGTTCCAGGTGTGCTGAACATCTGTGGAGAAAGTCAAAGGCTACCTGCAGACTTTCTCCACTACAAATACATGCTCAGTACTTACCACACTGCCCTTCACTCGCCAAACAAGAATTTTTCACCTCCCTCATTTCAACTTTACACAAGAACCCTAAACGACTGTTTGACACTTTCCACTCCCTCCTCAGGCCTAAAGCTCAGGCCCTGTTCACTGACCTATGTGCTGAAGATCTGCCCACTCACTTCAAAGAGAAAATTGACAGTATCCAGCAGAACATCGTATCTCAAACCCCAAGTAATATCCATAATGTCCCTCCCTGCATTTCCTTTAGTCTGCTCTTAGCTCTTGACAAGATGACAGAGGAAGAAGTGTCCAGTCTCCTGTCTGCTCGCCCTACTACCTGCTCTACTGACCCCATTCCCTCCCACCTTGTCCAGTATATTTCTCCAGCTGTCATCTCTCACCTAACTGCAAGCTGTAACCTCTCTCTCTCCACTGGGATCTTTCCATCCTCCTTTAAACACGCTGTTATAACCTTTACTGAAAAAACGCTCTCTGGACCCGTCCTGCACTGCTAATTACCGACCACTTTCTAACCTGCCATTCGTCTCTAAACTCCTGGAACGCTTGGTCTACTCTCGCCTAACCCGCTATCTCTCTGCTATCTCTCTTCTCGATCCTCTACAATCAGGTTTAAGTACCTTACACTCCACAGAAACTGCTCTAAAGTCTGAAATGACCTCCTCACTGCTAAATATCAGGGCAACTACTTTTGTTGCTTCTTCTGTATCTCTCTGCAGCATTTGACACTGTTGATCACCAACTCCTCCTCAGCATGCTCAGCACAATTGGCCTCCAGGTCACCACTCTCTGTTGGTTCTCATCCTACCACTTTGACAGCTCCTTCAGTGTCTCATTTGCAGGTTCCACTTCTTCTCCTCTCACTCTTGCTGTTGGGGTTCCACAGGGATAGGTCCTTGGTCCTCTCTTCTTTTCAATCTACACTGCCCCAGTTAGACAAACCATCAGCAGAATTGGCTTTCAGTACCATCTCTATGCTGATGACACCCAATTATACACCTCTTCCCATGACATTACTCCTGCTCTCCTACAAAACACCAGTGACTGTCCGCTGTCTCTGACATCATGTCCTCCCACTATCTTAAACTAAGCCTCACTAAAAGTGAACTTCTAGTCATCCCACCATCTACTAACCGACCTCACCCTGCTTTTTCTGTTGCAGTGTATGGCACCACCATAACTCCTAGGCAGCAGGCCCGCTGTCTTGGGGTTATACTAGATTCTGATTTGTCCTTCACCTCCTATATCCAATCCCCTGCCCGCTGCTGTCACCTGCACCTCAAGAACATCTCCAGAATCCGTCCTTTTATCACTGTGGAAACACCTCAAACTCTCATTGCTGCTCTTATTCTTTCTCGTCTTGACTACTGCAACTCACTGCTTATAGGTCTCCCTCTCTGTAAATTCTCCACTCTCTAATCTGTCCTGAATGCAGCAGCCAGGCTCACCTTTCTTTCCAACCGCTATACTGATGCCTCTACCTTGTGTCAGTCACTACACTGGTTGCCCATTCAGTAAGGGATACAACATAAACGAATCAATCTCACCCATAAAGCTGTCCCCAGTGCTGTACCCCCCTACATCTCCTTCCTCATCTCTGTCTACCACCTTACCCAGTCTCTCTGCTCGGCAGATGATCTTAGACTACATGTCTCCCATGCCCATCTCCAAGATTTTTTACGTGCGGCACCAGTTCATTGGAACATGCTACCACGGGCGATCAAGCACACTCATAATCCTCATAGTTTTAAGAGGGTATTGAGAATATATCTTATCAGTCTGGCTTACCAGAATCCCTGATTGCTAACCCCCCACTCTCTAGCACACACATTTCTTTAACTCCCTACACTTCTGCACTTATCTGTATATAGATATACTGTCTGGGTGGCAGGTTCATCCAATTTTTATGTAAACTGTCCCATATTTATGTCACATGGCTGGACCATTGTAAACCTAGCACTTCTTACCCTTTGTCTCAACCGTACACCCTAATAGATTGTAAGCTCTTGTGAGCAGGGCCCTCACACCTTGTGTCTCATCTGTAAGTAGCTTTTCACTGTATAATGTCTGTCTTTTTGTCTGAACCTACACCCTATAAATTGTAAAGTGCTGCGGAATATGTTGGCACTATATAAATAAAGGTTATTATTATTTATTTTCAGTGTTAATAATAAAGATGTTTGACATATGCCTCTGTATTACTAGCGTTGGGACTTGGTGTCAGCCTTGGGGTGACAAAAAAAAAAAAAACACCGCTGGCTGACACCAAGCCTCAGCTCTAGTAATAGAGAGACATCTGTCAGGCACCTCTATTACTAACACTGGAAAAATAATGGTAAAAAATACACCAAAACAACACAAAAACACTTTATTTAAATAAACACTCCCAACAACATTCCTCACTGACCGTTTTCTTAAAGAAATGGATACAACAATCGTCCGACAAAGTCCAGAGGGAAAACCTGTAAAATACAGAAACACTAATCAGCATGTGGCTGATGGCTATCTATCATGAGTAGGGCAGCAAGGTAAATTGCCCCCAGATAGGTAGTTTGCCCCCAGGTAGCTAGGTAAATTGCCCCCAGATAGGTAGTTTTCCCCCAGATAGCTAGGTAAATTGCCCGCAGGTAGCGAGGTAGTTTGCCCCCAGATAGCTAGTTTGTCCCCAGGTAGCTATGTAAATTGCCCCCCCTTGATAGCTAGTTTGTCCCCAGCTAGCTAGGTAAATTGCCCCTAGATAGGTAGGTAGTTTGCCCACAGATACCTAGTTTGCCCCCAGATAGCTAGGTAAATTGCCCACAGATAGCTAGTTTGCCCTCAAATAGCTAGATTTCCACCAGATAGCTAATTTGCCCCAGGTAGCTAGGTAAATTGCCCCCAGACAGCTAGTTTTCCCCCAGGTAGTTAGGTAAATTGCCCTCAGATAGCTAGGTAGTTTGCCCCCAGGTAACTAGGTAAATTGCCCGCAGATAGCTAGGTAGTTTGCACCCAGATAGCTTGGTAAATTGCCCCCAGATAGCTAGCTTGCCCTCAAATAGCTAGATTTCCCCCAGATCGCTAGTTTTCCCCCAGGTAGGTCGTTAATTTGTCTCCAGATAGCTTGTTTGTTTGTCCCCAGGTAACTAGGTAAATTGTCCCCAGATAGCTAGGTAGTTTTCCCCCAGATAGCTAGGTACTTTGCCCTCAGGTAGCTAGGTAAATTGCTCCCAGATAGCTAGGTAGTTTGCCCTCAGGTAGCTACATCAGACAGGTATATGAAAGAGATGATACATTGGTACCGGAGGATATTAAGAAGAAAAATCCTTTATTGACGCGTTTCAGGTATAAAATCACCCTTAGTCATGGCATGGATTTTTCTTCTTAATATCCTCCGGTACCGCTGTATCATCTCTTTCATATCCCTTTGGATCATTTACGGGTTGCTCTGACCGGGATACGTGCGGAGGCCACTTCAATACGAGGTAAGCTGGTCCATTTGTTTGTTTTGCTTTACAGCTAGATCAGACCCCATTAGGTGAAAAAAGATGGTGTTTGTGGGTGACAGAGATTCCTTCCTCTCCAACTGATTTTTATCATAAAACTTGAGGATTTGTTTTTTACCTCTGCTTCTTATTGCTGTATATTTTGGACTTAATGCTGTTCAAACAATAGCAGCAAAACACTCCACTATAAATGTAGTCTGCTCAGGTGTGTGCAGCCGGACGTTTCGGGGCTTCTTCAAGCGCTTGAGGAAGGGGCGGAGCCCCGAAACGTCCGGCTGCACACACCTGAGCAGACTACTCTGGGAATGGACTTGCCTTAGAACGCTGCTTGCCATATCTATGGACTGAATATATGATACTCCTTGCCGAGATCTAAAACCGCAAGTGCAATTGACTTTTTCATATGTTTATACACTTTTATGTGAATTACGGCATTATTATGATTGCCTAAATAAATGTTTCATAAGTTAGCATTACATTTATAGTGGAGTGTTTTGCTGCTATTGTTTGGATTTATATTGGGTTAAGTGAAGGCACCCATCATAGACTCCTTTGCACGCGGTCATAGATAGAAGTCCGTATATACATTTATACATTGGACTTAATGCTGTTACCTTCAACCGGGACCTTCCATGCATGAAGATCATATAGGAAGCTACTTCATTCAGTGGGATATCGGTGAGCAGTATTCTCTCGCATTATTATTGAGCTTGGAAGGGAATATGAACCAAGCTATGTTTCAACCCAATGCTCACAATCTTCTTCTCTAGTTCAGCTTTCATAGGGCAACCACCAAAACTAACTCTCTGTATTTTGGTTCTTACTCATCATAGAAAGGGCTGTAAGGAAAATGAGCAAAGCAGTGATGATGTTATAATAAGGTCTGTTTATAACCGTCATAGAAATGTATATTATGTACTGTATGCGGTGTAATAGGAAAGAGTGCAGCACTACCTCCATGGCCCACAGGAGCTCGGGGCCCACCGGGGAATCCACCGACTCCCCGGCGGGCCAGTCCGAACCTGAAACAGTGTTATATCCTAAACTCTTTTATAGGCATCAGAGGCTATCTCCACTGAGTGATTCTCAGAACACAAAACCAAAAGTAATCTACTTCAAACAAATCCCTTGCCAATCCATGTCCCTTGATACTGCTAGCATACTCATAATGGAGTAAATAGGGGGTGAACCTAATTAGATATGCATTTTCCTTCCCCTTCTTATAATATTGCCAGCCAGTCAGAGACAGCTAATTACCCTAATGAGTTGATGGGCAGTTCAGAAATCTGAGCTGGCTGGGCAGATTCTAAAATACGATTTCAATGGGAAAACACAGCATGGGATTCATTCATCAATTCAGCTGCATTCCATTTTCCTTTCTTATCCCAGGACTGGAAAATAATCTGCTAAAGTGGTAGTTTTCTAAGATTTTCTCTCTTCATATGTTATAAATTTTGTATGTCTGTCATTTTATCGCATTTTTGTACTTAAACACTGTAAAATTTTATATTGAAACTTAAAATTTTAATAAGTTGGTCCTTGTAGGTTCTAAGAATCCACAGCCTTGATAAAATGTTTAACCCTGTGACTGCTGGAGAGCCATTCTTTGATTATAGTGTTTTAACCCTGCAAGTGCTGCTAAGTGGTGCTTGCGTGTTTTGGAGTCCGATTTGATTCCTTCCGATTTGATTATAGAAGGACAGTGATGGCAGCAGATATTTTGGGGTGCCTTGACTGTGTTGGGGTGTGATTTATGCGCGATTTGCCACTGAGTGAGAACTGAGTGCAAATAAGACTGAGTGGAAGTAAATTAACTCCATTGCAGTGGCCCATGTCACGTGCTGGTAAGTATGAATATGACAAGGGCAAATTAAAAATATATTAAATAAATGTTTCTTGAAATCAAGAACTCTGCATTCAGTTACCTTTAACTCTCAATATCACAAGGCATTATGGGAAAGGAGCTGAATAGCTCAGGCGCCCTCTATTGGATGTAACAAATCCTCAATTTGCTTTTGACCAACTGGGTCTTGAGAAAGCAAAAAGGATATTTAACCAAGCCAGTATCGCTCATCTGCAGACAGCTGTTTTGGAATGTTTGTCTCTCATCAGTGCAGAGCAGAGCGATACTAGCTGGCTGTGTGGGAGGCAATGAGTGGCTCAGAAAGGGAAAATCTCGCCTTGAGGTGAGGAGAGCACCAAATGGTGTGTAGAGTTTGATTGCCTTTTTGCCTTTTTGCCCTCTACTAAGCATCTGCATGTCACAAGGCATTATGGGAAAGGAGCTGAGAAGCTCAGGTGCCCTCTATTGGATGTAACAAATCCTCAATTTGCTTTTGACCAACTGGGTCTTGAGAAAGCAAAAAGGATATTTAGCCAAGCCAGTATCTCCCATCTGCAGACAGCTGTTTCGGGATGTTTGTCCCTCATCAGTACAGAGCAGAGCGATACTGGCTGGCTGTGTGGGAGGCAATGAGTTTAATCTGGTACAACGATCATTACAGTTTGTTTAGCAAATTGTAGGCAAAGGGCATACAGAAAAATATATTAGTTATCATTTTGGAACCAATGGGTTTAACAATTATTAAAATGTTTCAGATTATTTAAGGAACACTCTGCTTATTTTGTGTCTGTTAGAAATAATTTTTAGGTGCACAGTAGCGCCTGTAATTTAGTCTTTTGTTCAGTCATATGACCTGCTGAATGACACAGTGCTTTTGATGTAGACCTGAAGTCAGTTTCTCTACACAGTGATATTAGGCACCTTTTAATAGAAATGCATAGAGAGATTAACATTCAGTTCACCTAGAAGAGGTCAAAAGACTGTTATCGTGGTCATTACTTTGCACCTAAGAGTAATTTCCAATGGACTAAAGAAAAAAACATTTTGATTGTTCCCTTGATGATATTTATCACATGGCCATATTTATTTTCGCAAAGCCTGATAACATATGTACTCTAAGGGTATGTTCACATGCGACACATATTTACTACATGATCTACGACAGAAATCTAAGACTAATTTTTCTTCCACAGGTGCCATTAGACGTGGCATGGATCCACAAGAGGATTATTACCAAATCCACATGAAACTGCAGTGACTCCTCAAGTTATAATGGCTTCAGGATACAATATTTCCTGAGACATTGTATCTTGAAACCACACTCCACATACCGTGTCAAAGACACTGAAAATCTGTGGCACATTTGATTGATGAAAGACCCACTAATTATCATGAACATGCCGATCTTAGGTAGTATGACTAGAAAGCATATTAGGCTCCCACACGGGACCAGTTTGCCGACATGCTTTTTATTTTCCCCTGAAGAACCATAACCGTAAGTGGGGAAAGGAGTCGTGACGCAATTAGGGCATGACTTGTTAAACGGCACTTGTTTGTATATTTTTTAGTGTAGAGCTATGTTAGCCTCCGTGGAGAGTGGGCGTCCTTTTCGGGGCGGCTCCTCCACTGTTTAGGAAGAGTTAATCTAGGATTCAGAATAAAAAAAGTTACCTTCCTCTCAGTCTGCCCAGGATTCTGTAGCTGGACTTTTGTATGGCAAGCTAAAGGAAACTAACCTGGAGTAATATAAGGACAGTATCTGAGTGACTACAAAGCTATTAACCCTTTGTGAATATGGTTATACTAAAAAAATGTTGATTACATACTGTATGTTTTCAGTGATATTTAATGTTGAAGGTTAATGAAGTAATTGGTTACTCAATGATTATCATGAATATTATACTGGTAAAACATCTGCATCAGTGAAGTATATGTGTAACGATGGCCTTGGTAGTGGATCCAGTGGACCGCCGCGATCGATGGTGAGAACCACGCCAGGGAGCAGAGTCTAAGTGAAACTCGGTTTTCACCAGAGCCTGCTGCAAAGCGGGATGGACTTGCTGCGGCGGGACTCCACCAGGTCGCTATCCCTGATGTGGCTGGTACGCGGTGGCAGCCGAGGTACGGAAAGACACCAGGTAGTCGGCAAGGCGGTAGTCGGAGACAGGCAGGCAGGAACAACATGGAGAAGGACTGGCACGGAGGTGCAAAACACCGGACAGCTAGGACGCTAAGGAACGCCCTAGCAGGGAGCTAGGAGCAACAAGGATGCAGCAAGGATTAAGCGGAAGTGATCCCTTTAAACAGGATCAGCGGCCACCCGCATCCAATTGCCGGTGCGCTGGCCCTTTAAACCAGAAGAAGTCGGCGCGTGCGCCCTAGTGGTGGGAGCGCACGCAGCGGGCAGAAGAGGGACGCGAAAGCACAATAGCACGGCGGGTTGAGTATCTGTACCCACGGCCCGTGGCATGGACCGCGCCACCAGTGGTACCGGGGCAGGATGGGACCGACGGGTCACGACTGCGCCCGCAGCCCGACTCATGGGCTGCGGCGCAGTTCGTTACAACATGCAGTGATTGGTGGTCCAGTAGCACCTCTCTACAGTACAGTGTGGTACTACATGTTCTGTACTGATCTTTACATGTACCAGAATGAGCGGCTCCTTTGGGTACCAGGTGAGGACCCCATTTCTTTTCTTCTGGTACATTGTGTATAAAGTATATGGCCCAAAGAAGCTCCTGTCCTCAAACTAAAAGGTGATTTCCAGCTTGCAGCAACACTTTCTGATGTTATATGTAAGGACTTGCCTTATCTGGTTTAATTTTCTGTTTCATTTTATTTAATCTTCATTTTGCAGTAAGTCGGGGTGACATTTTGGGGGCATCAGAACCAATAATCAGAAATTCATAGAGTTATGGTTTTAATATTTAATGGTTAACCCAGAACCAATTACTATTGTATATTTAGAAACTGTTGTAATCCATGGTCCTTTCTTTGCTGAATCCACTGGAAGAAGTATCATGCTACTTTTTCTCAAACATTTTTTTTCATGTCACATGGACAAAAATCCATGCCAATCATCATAGAATTTGTGCTGACATCTGTTCCAAAAATCTTGACGCATGAATGGATCCTAAAGGGCACATTCACACATTGGACAGAAAAGTCTGATACGGTTTCCTTGGCGAAACCTCAGATTTATGCAGAGGATTTTAATTTAATGGAGGCATTTTTTGCCTTTGGTTTTTAAGTGGGTTAGCTCCATCGCAATGGGGCTAACCTGCATTCCTCCTCCCTGAGTTGGATGCGATTAGGATCCATTCAAAAGAATGAACATTTACATTCTTTGTTTTCTGCGCCCCAGTCAACCACAGCGTGGACTAGTCATTCAAGTAAATGGGCAACGGAATACACAAGGATTTTAACGTGGAATTCAACATGAAATGAATTCCTCATTGAAATCAGCCATGTGAACATACCCTAAAATTTCTTTAAAGTGATTGTGTCACTGTCATGGATGCCCCTGCGACCCTCATCCCGGGTCGCAGGCGCATCAGTGCGCCGCTGGTCGACGGCGCCGCGCATGTCGGGTCGCAGGCGCGCCCGTTCCCCTGCCGGTCCCCCTGCATACTTACCCATGCGCGTGCGCGCCAGCAGTGTTAAATTTAAAGCGCCAGCGCACCGGTAATTTGCTGTTGCCCCTATTTTAGCCTGCCTCTTCCTGGTACTTCCGCCGGATCTTTAGTGCATTACCGCCTACTGAGAAAGCGTTCTTTGAGTCTTGCCCTGATTACCATGTACCATACCTTCTTGCCTCCGCACCTCGATCACGAACCTTTGCCGCCTGTCCTGACCTTACCGCCTGTCCCTGACTACGAGCCTGCCTTACGATTCTGTATCACGCTAAACCTCGGCTGCCAGCACAAGCAAGTCACGTCAGTGGTAGCAACCTGGTAGACTCACGCCGCAGCAAGTCCATCCCGCTTTGTGGCGGGCTCTGGTGAAAAAATGGGACCTACTTAGATTCCGCTTCCTGGCATGGCTAACACCATCGCTTGCAGCGGTCCAGTGGATCCACTACTGCGGACCATGACAGTAAGATCCGGCCATGGCTCCCGCCAAGGTACCTCTTCCGAGTGTCTCCGACCTTACCACCATCGTGGCTCAGCAGTCCAAACAGATTGCACAGCAGGAGCAAAAGCTTAACCAGCTGTCGTCCATGATGCAGCAGCTATTCGCCTCTCAGCAGCAGCAGTCGGCCGCTGTGGCTGCTCCCGTGGCAGCGGCTCCGGTAATATCCGCCGTTCCCAAGGACGGTTGTCTATGCCTACGAAATTTGATGGGGACCCTAAGGCCTGCAAGAGTTTCATCACCCAATGCTTCCTCCACGTGGAACTCATGGTCGGTCCTGTTTCGTACCGAGCCTTTGTCCCTTCAGGTTGGGGCACTCCATAAGGAGAGACTTACGTTCTATGTGTTACCCTGGTCATCCTGGTCTATTCTTCTGGGCCTTCCGTGGCTGCAGCAACATGCCCCGGTGCTTGATTGGAAGACGGGCGAAGTCTTGCGTTGGGGACAAGGTTGTCGTTCTCGCTGTCTGGTGGCAACTCGCCCGGTGCTTCCCGATTCTCCTCTAGTAATGTCTAAATCTCTGGCGAGTCTCCCCGCACCCTACCAAGAATTTGCGGACATGTTTTTGGAGAAGCAAGTGAAGACCCTACCTCTTCATCGTCCCTATGACTGCCCAATCGACCTACTACCCGGCACATCTCCTCCCCGGGGCAGGGTCTATCCACTGTCAGTACCGGAAACTCAAGCCATGGCTGCCTAAATCCAGGAACATCCTCAGAAGGGGTTCATTTGTAAGTCCTCCTCACCAGCTGGGGCCGGGTTCTTCTTCGTGGCAAAGAAAGATGGCTCTCTCCGTCCCTGTTTTGATTACCGCGGACTCAATAAGATCATCGGGAAGAACCGTTATCCCTTGCCGTTGATCACCGAGCTGTTTGATCGGCTCCTTGGAGCCAATATCTTTTCCAAACTGGACCTACGCAGTGCTTACAACCTCATTTGGATCCGAGAAGGAGACGAGTGGAAGACGGCCTTCAACACTCGAGATGGTTACTTCGAGTACCTGGTGATGCCTTTCGGGCTCTGTAATGCTCCCCCCAGTCTTCAGGAGTTTGTCAAAAGATGTCTTCAGAGATCTCTTATACACCTGTGTGGTTGTCTACCTGGACAACATCCTGATCTTTTCACCTGACCCGGAAATCCCACCAGGCCCATGTGCGACAGGTTCTCGGGCGTTTACACGCTAACGATCTTTACACCAAGTTGGAAAAGTGTCTCTTCCACAAGACCAGTCTTCCCTTTCTCGGCTACATCGTCTCAAACAAGGGTTTACAAATGGATCCCACTAAATTGTCTGCCGTCCTGCAATGTGCCCCACTTCTCCTCGCTGGTGTCCCCAATCGTGGCTCTCACCAGAAGGAATGCTAACCCGAGGCACTGGCCACCAGCGGCTGAAGAGGCCTTTGTAAATCTAAAATCTGCATTTGCTTCTGCACCCGTGCTTTCTCAGCCTGATACACAGAAACCTTTATACTTGGAAGTCGACGCCTCCTCCATGGGAGCTGGGGCCATGCTCACCCAAACAGGGCCCACTGGCAAGACTCGCACGTGTAGCTTCTTCTCTATAACCTTTTCCGCGGCGGAAAGGAATTATTCCATTGGGGACCGGGAACTACTGGCCATCAAACTAGCCTTGGAGGAATGGCGCTATCTCCACAAAGGAGCTCTTCACCGGGCCAACGTGTACACCAACCACAAGAATCTCCTTTATCTGCAGACGGCCCAACGGCTAAATCCCCAGCAGGCCCGCTGGTCGCTTTTCTTTTCCTGGTTTGACTTTATCATTCATTTTCGTACGGCTGAAAAAAATGTCAAGGCGGATGCTCTCTCCCATGCTTCGGACGTGATAGGGGATGAACCTGCACCACAGCCCATCATCCCTTCTGAACGGCTGATCTCCGCTGCACTGGTAGATCTTCGACAAATCCCTCCAGGCAAGACTTATATATGCCCGCCTCTTCGGAGGAGAATACTTAATTGGGGACATTGTTCTCGAGTGACTGGACATCCAGGGGTACAAAAGTCTTGGCTCCCTGATCTCCTCGCTTCTATTGGTGGCCTGCCTCGCAAAAGATGTTCGTGCATATCGTGGCATCTGCACTTCCGTTGCGGAGAAAACAAGTCTCCTCGACACAAGCCGCCGGTTTGCTCAGCGAAAACCTCCCCTACTCTCTTTCTTCCCCCATCACTACCAATCCCCAACTGCCCTTGCGAACTCCATGTGGCTATGATTTTATTATCACGGAATCTCCTCCCTCCTCCGGTAATACCGTGAGTGTGGTAGTCACCGATCATTCTCATAGTTGGCCCATTTCGTTCTCTGCCAGGGTCCTCCCTCTCTGCTCCTCCGACTCCTGCCAGCCTGATCTTGCCACCATTTTTCGATTGCATCGGACTTCCTCCTGCATATTGTCTCGGACCATGGCGTCCCAATCATGTCCAAGTCTGGCGCTCCCCTCTGGGCCAGCTACAGGTTAAGTTTGGACTTCTCCATTGGCATACGCATCCAACAGACCAATGGACAAGTGAGAGGGTCTAAATCAGTCCTGGGCACCTACCTACGCCACTTCGTTTCACCACGTCAAGACGACTGAGCTAACCTGTTTACCATCCTGGTTGAATCTTCTCATATAATTTTCCTTATACACCAGGACGTCTGCTGGGTCCGCCCCCTTCATTCATTTGTCCTACAGACAACTTCCGCGCCACCCCCTGCCCATCTCGGGGCCCTCTGAAGTGCCGGCCTACGAAGATCAGGCGTCCGCGACCTAACGGCCATCTTAGGTCAAAACATGCCTAACTCTGCAACTAGGCTTCTGCCACATGAACGAGCAAGCAGAAAAACAGAGAAGACTCCCCCAGATCAACTCTCACCGGAGACAGGAACGGTGTGGTATCGTGAAAATGTACTAGTCCGCCTAAATCCCCGCTATAAACTGGGGCCAACCAGTTCCTGGACCATTCGAGGTTCTCAAGCCCATTAACCCAGTGGCCTACATGCCTTCGGGCTTCCCCCCACGATGCGTGTGCCCAACCAAACTCTTTCCACATCTCCCTTTGAATTGCTTCTCCCGAAGGCTGCTCCCCTACCGACTCCAGTCTAGTCAGATCCACCAACAACTTTACCCTAAGAGAGGTCTTGGCCATGAAGATGATTAGAAAGAAGCGTCATTTCCCTCATCGACCTGGAAGCGATGGTTTGGGTCCGGCAAGAGAGGTCATTGGGAGCGCCAGAGGGACAATAGTCTGGACCATAATGTAATCCAGAAATTCCTTCAGGCCAGAAAGAGGGGGAGGCCCAAGGGGGATGTTCTTTCACAGATGCCCCTGCTACCCTCAACCCCTAGGTAGCGGGGCCGCGCACGCCAGCAATGTTAAATTTAAAGGGCCAGCGCACCGGTAATTCGCAATTGCTGGTCACTGCCCCTATTTTAGCCTGCCTCTTCCTGGTAACTAAACTGCCCCGCCGGATCTCTTTAGTCGTCCTTACCGCCTTAGTGAAAAAAGCGTCTTCGTTGAGTCTTGTCCTTGATTACCGTGTATCGTACCTGTCGTTTATGCCTCCGGTCCACAACCAACTAACCCCTTTGCGATATGAACTCTAGACTTGGCTACGGTATTAAGCCTGTCCCTGACCTAAACCGTCTGTCCCAGACTATGACCTGGACCTTACAATTCTGGTACCACACGGCTAAATACTCTCGGCTGCCACCGCGATGGCAAGAGTCCACGTCCGGGTACGACCCTGGTCAGACTTCCCACCGCAAGCCAAGTCCATCCCGCTTTGCGGCGGGCTCTTGGTGAAAATCGGGACCTTACTTAGATTCCGTTCCCTGGCGTGGCTAACACCATCCAACTTGCGGTGGGTGCCAGTGGATCCACTATCTGAGGACCGAGACACTCACCCTACTGTTTCATCAGAGCCATCAGGCACGCACTCAGTACAGCCACTCTTTCCTAGCTTCACAGACCAGTCGCGCAGGCGAGCTGCTTCTCACATACAGCAGCTCGCAGCTGCTCATAGAGCCTATCAATACCCACTTCACCAGCTACTGGCACCTCACTAGAGAGTACACCGGATAGCTCAGCACAGATTACAGACAAACGCCTATTTAAACGCGTCTAGCAGCACAAACAACGCAGCGAGCGACGACTCTCCACACGCGTTCTAGCAACTATAAGTCATCCACACATCCTATACTCTATACATCTACTCACACATCCAGCCTCCACTCGAGCTAGTGTAGCACAACGCACTCACATCGACTAGACACCGAGATCGACCCTACTGCGCACGACGATCGAGAAGCACCGTCTACCTGCAATATAGCTTTCAGATTCACAAGTGAGCACAGTGGTCGACGTGGTGACACACAGCTATCTCATGCTCTCTCTCTTTATATAGGTAGTCTAGCTTTCACTACAACACAGCTTCACACAGATTACATAAGATAACGGAGAGGTCATAGATACGATGTCAGAGCAGACACTCGTGAGACTCGAGCTCATACACGACATTGGCAGCATTCTCTATGATCTATGATCTCTCTCATGTACTGAGCACTAGTACTTCGACACTGAGACAAGCATGCGCGTCGTCTAGCTCGTCTGTCTCTGTGACCAGTGACGTCGATACATCCAAGACACCTGTATCATACTAGAATAGAGAAAATAGCGATGAGCGCTGCTTGAGAACTTCTACATCAGTCACGAGATCGTCTCCAATTTGGGCTGGGTCAGCATCGTCGAGAATTCGGTCTCAGCGCGAGAGCTCTGACGATAGTAAGCCTCCACTGCTATAGACCCAGGCATGCTTGACACATATATAATACACCACAGACACTTTACAACATACCACAATCATACTACAACAACATTCTAGGCGTAGAGTACTACAGCACAGACACATGCTGCACAGTTCTATAGAATGAAACGTGCCCCGCTAGAGTTAGCCAAGGAAACTGCAAATTCTCTCTGTATATTGATCTCAAATATAAAGTCTACTCTACTTACACTCCATTCATTTTGTTATTCTCGTATTTCTTTCCGACATAAATCGAGAGTGAGGTACAACATACGTGATCATATCTCTGCATTGATAGAAGCACGTGCTTCGTGTCTACTAGTTGCAACTTGAGATGTCATTAGTTTCTTGAGTCAGGTTCTCTAAGATCTTGGTAGCGCTCTATACAGATTCTATTGATCTCTATATATGAAATCTGACGGGTCTGATCACCTCAATATGAAGTGCCACTCATAGAGACATTCGACACTCTCACGAGTCACTGAGTAGATACACATACATACGATCTGTGGGCTGTCCTCGAAGGTCCTCAGAAAGGTAGAGATGCGTAGTGGAGAGAGTGAATCGCACCTAGAGAGTGCGGGATGCTTGATCGTATTACACTTTATGAGTGCGCGATGGCTAGAGTTTTCTTAGGTGCCGACTGTGATCGGTGGCGTAGACGGCGCAGCATATGAGGAGAGAAAAGTCTTGGTACAAGGGTGTAGCGTGAGTGTGGTCTGTCGGCAATTAGGTAGCCTGTCTAATTAGTGTAGGATATCGTGAGGCTGGGGGTCACGGGTATGTGGGGTTGGGGGAAAAGGGGTTGAGACTTCTGGTCTAGTCTGAGAATGAGTATTGCGAGAAGAGGGTCTCTAAGGTAGTGACAGTGTGTGATACATGGCGGAGTAGGGGCACTCTGCGGGTTAGTTACTAGATGTGCTAACTGCGTCTGTGTGAGATTCACAGAGTACACACATATGTGAGCGCTGCGGAGTATGTACGAGCGATCGATGACATAGGCATTCTCTAGAGCATCTACGAGATGAGAGCTGTCTGACAACATATTACCAGAGAGTCAACGCGTTCTTGCGCATGAGTGGGCCGCTAGCACACACACAGTGGTCACGTTACATATGAGAGTGAAGTGAGACGACTGTATCAGTACATTGAATGAACATAGGGGGATCTTTGCGGTAGGCCGATCTGCTCTTACACACACATCACAGTATATTGTAGTGCGTGAACGAGCGCAACTTTGATTGAGGTCACGAGACTATCATTATTGCTATAAATAAATTAATGTACACTTATGCACGTAGTCATAATAGGATATGGTTACTGCTCACACATAGGCTATTGCGAGATATCCATGTGACTGGCTAGCTGTGATATGTGGATTTGGCGTAAAGTGTAGCGATCGGTGAGCACAACTGTAACCACAGAGACAGAGGCTGACTCTTTGAGTCTATCACTCTATCAGAACTAATACAGATCAACGACATATTACGACAGAGACAGACGACACACACACGATATTTATTGCGGCTAGATTATATGTCACACACTCAGTTATGTGCGTACTAGGGATAGAGGTGTCTGGAGTAGGTTAACTGACAGAGGTGGCAGTCTGATCACAGGTCTTTGTGCGTAGAGAACAGGCTCGCTAGAGGAACACAGCGATGTCATTCGACTGAACGAACTATCATGCGTAAGGAGCGATATGGGCTTTATAATGGGAAAAATTAGGTTTCTGTGCGAGAGAGGAGTAGCTCTAATCTAGACGGATTGTGAGGCGGATGGCTGTCAGAGTCATATATTAGCGTTGGAGAGGATAGTGATGAGATAGACACGGTGAAGTGAACTGATGGTCTACTGAGAAATTCTCTCTTAAGTAGCACACTTGTCACCACACAATTAGAGGTATATGAGTGATTGGGACACAACTGGTACTTAGTCTATAGGAGAGATTGAAACACACTTGGAGTAAGGGGAGGATTTGCATGCAGGAATGTGGGGGAGATTAGTATAAGAGTAGAACAAGTATGGAACATCATTGCATGACTAACTCTTTCACAGTAAGGCATCAACTTCCAAATAGATATGCGTGATATTCAATTGTAATGGCAAGAAGTATTATTATTAAGGGATCAGTGACACGAATTACTATGGTGAAGATGGGGGATTAAGGGGGAGTATAGTGCAGTGATGTCTACCAGGATCTGTGATCTGATGTTGAAGAATTCATACAGGGATGTAAAAACAGATCAGTTGGGTCTGAGATGATGGGTAGGGTATTTGAGATGCGAGTTATCAGAGCCACAATAGCTCATACTGGACACGTACAGGCTACGATACACTATTATGATAGACGTAGTACTCAGAATACGTGATGAATCTATTCGGTGGATGTGCACTTGTCACTAATTAATTTACAGCGAAGAGTAAGAACAACATGACGGCTACATAGAGGGATGTGAAGTGTGGGGGTCTTTAGATGGGTAGATATATTGCGGAATTATCATTACAGTGAGCGACTGGTGGCTATTTAACGGCGCACAGACGGATCTCAGTGTGAGAGAGGCAGACACACAACACGGGCAATATATCATAGTGGGGTTGGACTCACAATCATAGAGGTGACATGGCAATAGAAACGAGTCAGACACAGTGTACTCTATCCAACTACGACAATAGAGCGTGTATAATATATATGACAATGTGAGCGAGAGGTGAGAAGACTAAACACACTGAATCACGGGAGGGTTTGGGTATCAGGAGAGTGGCGCGGGACTCTATCAAGTGATACAAGGGTGAAGTGGGGCGTGAGAGAATAAGGTGTCTCTCTATCAAAACATACAAGGACTAGTAACAACGATCGATATGACATATTATAGTGGACGCAAAGGAGATTATAGTAGATGCGGATGTAGAGATGTGTATTACTATATGGGTGGTGAGACACACTAGTGGCTCAACACAGACACATGCTAGTAGTGACAATGAATCTCAGAGAGCTATATGCACAGCTAGTGGACAATAATGATACTGCGAGTGGGAAGGACTGAAAGACACACACACACAGTTACTTGGGGCTGACAGAGGTGTCTTCTTTGAGATGAGTGGAGATCAATGCGCGATGTGCGATACTAGACTGCGGGACGCGTGCGAATTATAGACATAAGTTATGATTATTATCACAGGAAAGCGGTCAACTTATGATCAGCTGACAACACACAACTTAAGTACAACGACTAATAAGCATTATATGTCTCTTATAGTGAAGACGGACACTGTATGTTGCACGGTACGGAATTAGGGATCTGACATAATATTTGTAGGCATGGACACAAAGGGGACACTTAGAGATCGACATATGACATGAAGGGAAGGGGACACACATAGGAGCACTGTGATACACCTACCGTTGTTAGCACAGTACTGGAGACGAACCGTATAGAGGATAGATACACACATATGGACGGTACTTTGTGTGGAGGTGGGACACACATCATTATGGGTGATAGGGAGGCATAGATGAATACATAGTGGTCGGATAGAGATAGATAGACCAGTGCGCGTGGAGGTACACAATAGTTTGAGAGGGTAGACAAACTATCTTATAACACACAATGCACACACATAACGACGGTTTATCTGTGAAGGAGCACTAGTTGATAGGGTATTATTACACACGGACACATCCTACACATGAGATATGGTAGGACTATATGGAGAAGGAGAAGGATACATATATGACAGAGTGACTCACTGATCTGATAAGTGATCTCTTACACAGATGATAATTCAGTGGTGACACACATAATAGGATGTATCAACGAGTAGAGACATTCTTCAAAATACACTCACATGTATAATAGAAGCACACACACATTTTAGTTGTGGAGAGGGGGGGGGGTGATTATCATTAGGTGACAAGGGACTTCAACACACTAAGATGGTGGATTGGGCACAATCTAGTGGGGAGTCAGTGTTATGCAATAGGAAGATTGGAGAGTGGTAGGATGGGACACAATAGGACGTGGGTCAAGACCTTTGGCAACTCTAGTAGGCGCACATAGCAGTCTAAGAATATAGTGATGAGGAGTTGTGTAATACAGGTGGTGTTTCTCACGTGGACAGATGCATTAACACAGTGGTTGGTGCGGAGGGTTACACCACACATAGGCACATAAATCATACAAGCACGACCAAGGCTAAGAACGATGATATGTCAGACACTCGAAATATGTTACTCTCGCTTGCAAACACAATGTCAGTATGAGGTATACATATGCGATATTGGGTGTTAGATTTTATAGATAGAGCAGGTGATTAGAGAGAGAACAGAGGCAGTGTGTTTAGGGCGCTATGGAGAACAATTGTAATGGATGATAACAAGGGGATAGCGAACTAGTGATGTTAAGTCGACATACACTTTAGAAGGAAGGGTCTAATGACATAAACAGTGTATTATTTGGTGTACCGTGGTGGAGAGATCTAATGATGTGCGTGTGACGATTAGACGCATAACTTGGGGTATAGTTAGGCGAGAGTGAGATGATGGGAGAGTAGAGACTGAGAGAAAGCACGATGCTCAGGCGTGAATAGTGGTGACATTGTACATAACACTACTAGAGATGGTATGGGGTACTATAAAGTAGACGAGTGTCTTACACGTATGAATGAGTGGTCTTGAGAATCAGTGGGGGGAGCAGAGTGGCATCTAGACATAGAGTGAGATATGGACACACAACACAGGGTAGGTCATGGGTCGTAATCAGAAAGCACAGTGGGACACACAGACATGTGACAACAACGGATTATGTGAAAGGTTGATCTCACTATTACACACACGGTCTACTATTCGGGGATGACTGAAGTTTGACAGAGAGTCAGGAGGATTAATAGAACACGGAGAGGGGTGACAATACAGATAGGATGCGGATAGAGTCGATAGAAGGACAAGGTGAGAGATAGAGGGGTCATTTGTAACTAGACATGTATGACACGGGAGGTAGTAGAGACACGATGACGCGTATTCTTAGGCAAGTTGATGATTCTTGCGGTCAGGGATTAATAATGGGGTGGTGCGGTTGGACTACAGGTGTACTATAGTAGTAGAGTAAGATCGGAGAAGGAAATCACATATTTGGATGGACAACACAACATTTAAGGGACGTTAATAACATAGTAGTTATTATCTCTAAGTGACAATAATGTTTAGTCTTATGGTGTGAGCAAGTTGACTCTAGAGATGAGAACGCACACTGCAGTGGAGGAGAGATCGTGTGAGCTAGGGGGAGAGTGAGTACAGAGAGACAAGACATCTCTCTACCATACTCACTCTCTACACATACGTAGGGGGTAGGAGGGAGTGAAAATGAGGACTTGAAGTAGAAGTGTACTCTCTCTCAATGGATTTCGGAAAGTGGTAAGAGATAGTTTTGAGAAGAGTGTGACCTATCTTGTGAAGTTGGTGATTTACACTTGACGTGAGCGTGTAATATCGGACAATCGGCGACAGGTACAAGAAGGTGACTTTTATGTGTATATTGTACGTGGTGTGTGATATATATGAGAGGTGAGAGAACAGGAGGGTGTGTTAGTGTGTGTCTATCTTAGGTGGGGTAGCAGGATCAAGGAGTTTTACTAACGAGACGCAAGTGCTATGCGCGCAAGAAGTGGACTATAGACCGAGGGAGAGAGAGGGTGACGGTGCGGTATGGACACAGGCAGCGAGACAGAACACGACATTGGGCTAGACAGTATGACACAATGAGGCGCACGGATCGGATATTCACAGAGGGGGGTCGCAGGGCGTGTGGCATTGGCAGTAGGGAGCACAGTGGGTGAGTATACTGTTAGGACAGATATGGGGTGGACAGTGATGGTCTTACACACTATCTTCAGCGGATGAACGAGCATATAGTATAGTGTGAGACACAAGGTGATAGAACGAGGGATATTATAGTGTGACAGATAGAGGATGTAGAGGGGCGAGTGTCTTAAGGATGACAGAGGTGTAGAGATATCGCATCACGCAAGTGTTGTGGAGCTATAGGCGTAGTAGAGCGTGACTTCTTACGACGTTTATAGAAGACACACGATGAGGCGGGATATCTTTACAGTGAGAGGGAACACTAGATTATGACACGCAGCGGGGGGATACACACGGCAGCAGAGGACACACTATCGGGCGAGGCATATGTGTCTTTATGCGATGTGAGACAGGCACTAGGAGCGAGTGATGGTATGTTTTTAGTAAGAGGGGGGAGGGTAGTTGTGGATGGATAGGCGTTGTAGAGAGATGTGTGTATTCACGAGCAGCGTGCTCAAGCGACACTTATAGACTAGTTCAGTGGTGCGAGCACGTCATATTCTTAGGCGAGAGTACGTGTTCTTAGCATAGTGACACGATAATCTATGGCAATGGACACTGGAGAACAGGTGAGAGAAGAGTGGTATGTCAGATGAGTTGCACTACTTAGAACACTACTATGTCGGGTATGTAGGATCTAGTGACACACTCAGTAGTGGTATGATGGGAGTTGAGAGTAGGGCACTGTATAGCATATAGGAGGGGTGAATGTTTACCTTCACATGGAGGGTGTGCGAAGTTGTCTATAGAGTGGTAAGGTATGAGTATATGATCGATCTAGATCACATATGAATTATGTGACACATACTCTTTGACTTGGACACGTGAGTTGGTTTAAAGAGGGTACACACGAGCGGCACGTAGAGAAGAGATGTGGGGAGAGAGAGTGTGACGTACTTTGCAGAGCAGTGGAGTGCACTTTCTCTTTAGAACTTATATGCGAGTTGATAGTATAGTGATTCATCGAGGCGGACTATGTTGGGGAGGAGAGTGCGTACATGCGAGGTACTCTTGGAGTTGTTGATTACTTCTAATTAGGATCTGGATATCAGATTAGATCTATGGGCATAGATCAATCAGCATCAGATGGTACAACAAGAGTGTGGCTCACACTAGTACAGGAAAGCAAGGTCACTCATGGAGAGTGCGTAGATGTATGTTCTCTATACTAATATAGTGGAGGTTATATTGTAAGGAGGTAGACACGGTGACGTGAGAGACAAGGATAACGACAACTCTATGTCTCCTTTTCTCTATAATAGACCAAACGAGACATTAGATTCAGACACTGATAAGTGAAGAAGAATGGTGACGCACTCACACAGTACGCGCACGAGCGACACAGGAGGGATATGGTCTAGATGATGAGAGTTTGCTGATACTGTTATTAAGAGTCGCAGAGGTGCGTATTTGTAGGGGGTGCTATAAGTGGTATAGTGGTGAGACAGATGGTGAGACACATAAGAATATGTGGATGTGTTAACCAAGACACAAATTTCATTGTCATGCGAGTGAGAACTACATGATGTTTGAGAATGGACACGGTACAGATTGACTTTGTGTCCTGGGATAGTGTGTATACGAGGGAGTAGTTTCATAGATGTGCGGTGGAGTATAGTTCACTACGGCAGAGTGAGGGGGTGAGATTGTAGATGTAGTGACTAAAAGGTGTGCACACTCTGAATTTCAGAGATATACGAATTTGTAAGCAGTTCACTCGCTCTTGAGGATGTGTACACTATACATGAGGTCTATGAGGTGAATAAGTGCTGGATGAACATTCACACGAGCGAGTTGTGTGTTTCAGTGCACACTCGGTTATATCTTTTGAATATGGGAGTAGAGGGGGAGTTGGCGAAGAGAGGGAAGAGAGAGGTGTGATGGGGATGAGGGTGAGTCGGAGAGAGAGTAAGGTAAGAGCGTGTTACTTATTGAGCTAGATGTGGCACTCTGGAGCAGCCATGACAACATACTAGCACTGTGGTTTTAGAGGGTTGTGTGGTGGTGTCCTAGACATATACAGTTCAATGGCATAAGAGTGAGAGACAGGGACTCAAGGTTAGGTGACTCACCATGGATGGCGTGTGTGGAGCATGTATATATAATGCAATGGCGGTTTGTTAGACACTTGAGAGTACACAGAGATATTAGAAGAAGGTATCACAGGGTCACAAGGAAATAGTGGGCAGTTTAGATTCATGTCCACTAGTAGTGAGATTAAGTTATGGATATTGTGACTGTAGTGGGGGTGAGTATTTAAAGAGCACAGGGATTGAGTGGAGATCGCTTGTCATAGATACTACGTGATATTAGATGCGATAGAAGTGACATGAAGCGATAGCGAGTAGATTTAGTGTATATGATTGATAGAAGTTGGATAGAGGATATATTAGTGTCTGGACACACATGGTGTGTTCTTATCTTAATAGAAAGCGATGGGATCATCTATTATGATAAGCAGCGGCGTACACGGTGAGAATGTATATAGGATGATGATTGAAGTCTAGGGGATGGTAATGTAGTGATACAAGCAAATATAAACATTGCGTGGAAGAGATTGATTAGATATGTGCAACACATATATGACACGTTAGGTGTGGTGAACTGGAAAATAACATGCCGAGCTGCAATAGTAGTGAGAGATAGAATAGTGACACGCTTTATGGATGACAAGGGCGGAGGTAGAGACACAAGTGTAGAGGTCAGTGTGGATATAGCAGCAGTGGTATTGCAAGGATGGACGGAACAACACGTGTCAGGCGTGTTGGGTGGTGACCAGATAGATAGTGTCTGGTCTGCAATTGGCATAGAGACGGAGTTTATTGGGAGAGTCTCTACTGTACTTTACCATATTAATCGCACAGTGATATGAGACTCTCTATATCTCAAGCTGGAGGGAGTCACACTGACAGTGATATATGATGTTAGAGGGTAGGTCTACAGATTGAGAGTGTGTAGGTGAGACACACGAGGTTAGATATAGAGTTATGACATCAACTCATATAATGTACTGCGAGATGTGAGCTTTTCAGGTGGCTGCTGTGCACGTAGGTGAGCATGACGTCATTCAGGTAGCAAGCATTTACACACAGAGAAGATATCTATACACAGGTGGGATGGGTACACGGATGAGAGCACAAGAGGGCACGTATAGCGGTGGTAGAGGAGATGGAGTTACATAGGAAGATGTTAACATAACACTGAGTGAGTGCACAGTGTACGACATAGAAGAGGATCAGCAGGGACGTCTAGTGATAGTAGGAATAAAGTTGGGCACAGGTATGCAGGAATAGGGACAGAGTGTATATGGCGTGATGATCAGTATCACAATGTGCGAGGGGGGATTACAATGATATGTGGGGGTGGCAGACACACTGTGGAACAATTAAGGTCTAGAGGATGATTAGTGTGTGATAGGGTTGAGAGTAAGACCGATTGGTAGCGTATATCTGATATAATAGATAGCGTCTGTGACAGAAGGGTATTGACACTGGGGGGATAGTCAGTGAGTAAGAGAGATCAGCGCGGTGTCAGAGAGGTGCACAGTGTTGGGTGGAGGAGAGATGGTAGTTAGTTTGTGGTGTGTGGAGTGTGCACAGGCGTATGGGATAAGCGATGTAGAGGTTACACTGAGGTTTACAGTACGCGTTGGCGAGGAGGACAATCTAAATGAGTTAGCACTAGAGGGAAACATGGTACTATGTAATGGATGTGAATACGATTAGGTTTGGATTATCTGTAGTCACAAGAGGGTTAGTGTTTAGCAGTTGTGCACAAGATCAGCTGTCTTCTGACAAATAGAGTGTGTCTTTCAGTGTATTATATCTATGTGACAGAGACACACACACTTATAGAGGCACTAGGGTAGGTAGATCAAGGATTGAGGTGTTATCTAGATTGCGACTTTATAGGGACTACAGTAAGACCACATAGCACACAATGGGCACAGACATCAGAAGATTTCACGACACTCACATTTCACGGAGGAGCTGAGATTGGTGATGGTGTCTTGGAGGGAGATAGACACACACAACGGACGCTCATGTGATCTGTAAGAGTGAAAACGTAGAAAAGATGATAGGGGGGAGAATGGTGGAACAGAAAAAACAGAAACGCAGTGTTCGCATGGAACATAGACATATGATGACACTATTATTGAACGAGAGGAAGAGATCTAGTGTAGACACTATTAGGACACAGTATTTTCGGTGACGAAAGAAGCATTCATAGCGACTCACAGTCGATAGTTCAATAATTCTCAATACTGCGGAGGGTTATTAGTATATGTGAGAATAAGGACGTGGGGAGGATCTTAGGCTGGAGAGGTGCACACACAGAATATGTGACAGACGGGAGTGTGGATATATATAGTCAGTTGGTTTAGTGAAGACAAGTGGCGCGCGTGTGAGCTGGGGAGGATAAGTGACAAGTTCAACATGTAGAGAGGGAGGGTGAGAGAATGAGGTGTGTAAGTCTTAGAGAGACGGAAGAGAGAGTCTGACAGTTGCGAGATGACTTCTATGTGATCTAGCACTTACAGCATTGGACACAAATATGATCTTGAGATAGACGAGGATTAGGTGACTCGAAGACGTGTGGTTACGTAGAGGGCATGTGACACAGATACATGACACATTTATATTGATCTATTTGTGGTGTGTGGGGCTGACGGACGGAGTGAGGATGAAACTGACACAACGTAACACAACGACGACAGGGGGAGTTGGAGGTGGGTTATAAGAAGAATGATATGTAAGGAGAGAGCATGCGAATTAGTGGCTAGCGTACATAGAAAGAGGAACAGTAACTATGCACGAGACAGAGTGTGTAAATGGATATAGTAGTTTTTAACACTAGAGGATAGAGTGGAGTACACAGAATTGGAATAGAGGTTAGAAGAGTTGGGATTGGAGAGAGGAATTATTGAGAGGGTGATGGGGGTGGGGGGTTGGAGATGAGGGGAAATAATTTAGGATTATTGGTTAGGGGGTATGTAATGGGGAGGTGGAATTAGATGAAATGGAGGGTGTTATGGGATTAGGATGGAGTTAGATGTAAGAGGGAAGAGGATATGATGAGAATGTAAAGGTGATAGGGTGTTTGGGAGGATATATTGGGGATGTTTGGGGAATGGATTGGTGGGGAGAATAATAAGTGAGGTTAGGAATGATGTGGGAGATAAGTTTGAGATATAATAAGGGAAGGGATATTGGGGGGGGTATAAATGAATGAGAGAGTATAGGTGATTTGATGAGGAATAAGAGAAGGTAAGGGGGGGGTAGGTATAATTGGATGTGGTTTGGATTATAGGAAGGGGGGATAGGGGATTATGTGTGAATAAATGAGGTAAATTGGGGTTTTGGAAATGAAATTAAAATGAAGTTTTGTAGTGAGTGAGAAGTGAATGTGTGAATAAGGATAAAAATGTGTATGAATAATGAGATAAAATGGGAGCTTGTCACTGAGATATAGCGGACTTGCCGTGCTTACTAATAGTCCATGTGTTCGTGGTGAGATGGACTTTTCCGGACACTAGATGCAGACAACGCGCTGAAATTTAGATGAACACGTGGCTGGCCCAGGCAGGGACGCTTTTCCTGCCAAAAGAAATGCCCTGCTCGAGCATTTGGTATTGGGGCAGGGCGAGGGCCATGAAGTGGCGGAACCCATCTGTGTCCACCAGAACGGAAAGGCACAACATTTCCAAGGCCATAAAGCCTGGCAATGGCCGCCCGACATTCAGGCTTTTGGCTTTTGATGGTTTGGGGTTAAAGTGTTTCTTTCTGTTCCCAAACCTGAAGACAGAAGGCTGGCTGATAGACTGGCCGCTGTAAACGGCGTGCAGGTCGTCAAACTGGCGGAAGGAGAAGGGGTAAGGATGGGTAAATCTCGGGGTGCTGGTGGTACTCGTGCGACGGTGGAGGCTGAAGCGGAGGCGTGAATCCCTGATCATGACTCTGACAGACTCCGACAAGAACACACCCACACATGAGTGGTGAGCGGCAGATGACGGAAGGATGAGGCGGAGACGAGGAGGGTGTGACAGTGGTTGGAGGCCCGGCGTCGGTCCCCTGGCCCTTTTTTGGCCAAGTGTACCCCTCCATTTTTCACTCATGCATGTCGCTGCATTTGACAAGCATGTTTGGTGTTGTTAACCACTTAGGTTCTTGCCTCTACTTATGCGTTTTGACGGCAAGCTGCAATACATCGCTGGGTAATCAGAGGCTTGCTCTAAGAAGGCCCAGGCTTGAAGGTCCTGGACTTAAGACTTTTTGACGGCGAGTAATCGAGGAGCGGGGGTTTGCCTGACCGTGGCGGCGGAATCATATCAGCGGACCTTCTGCGTACCGCCCTCGTCCTTTTTGTGGCGGGACCCATATTGAACAACCCATCGTCTTCCTCCGTCGTCCACTGATGAAGCGCTCACAAGCAAATTCTGCGTAAAAAGACCAGGATGGATTCCGCAATGTCGTCATCATCATCATCATCAACACAGGTGCCTTGTTCAGTCCTGTACTAATTCTGCAATCCAGAAGCTGCGGCGCTACAAGCAAGGGGCCACTGCAAGGCGTTGCCTACCGCCCCCCGGGATTTTGCCGATTGACCGGCTTCCTTCACCTCCTTTGGTGGCATCATAACTGGGCTTCAGAGCAGACTAAATCATCTCTTCGATTCTTTTTAACATCCCTTCCTGACCCCAACCGCATTTTTGTGGTCACAAAGAGGTCTCAGAACAATTGATATCCACAGTTGGTGGGTAGCACGAGTTGACATTTGGCTGCCTTCATGTTGTCTGATGCTGATGATGCTTGATGACGACATTTGTCGGCCCGTGACTGGAGGACGAGAGGTAAGACTGCTAGATGCAGGTTGCCTTAACCACTGAAGGACAGATTGGGCGACGAAGTTCTTAAACTTAGATTCACGATGAGCCCTGACCCAGGCGATTACAGGCCTGACTGGTCCGCAACTGACGATCCGCTGGCATGCGTGTATGTCGCCAGCACGGAAGAGCACCTTCTCTCTACCTCTACCTCCATGTGCTTCCCCTCTTTGCTCGCTTACCACCTTTGCATTTCAGCTCCATGTCCTAGAAATATAAAAATTAGAGAAGTGTATGGTGAATATTTTTGCAAGTCTCTATTAAAGACGCAAATCACAGCTATCTCAAATCCCCTAATCAGAACAAAATGCCTGGTTCAAATTTTAACTGCAAGGGTCTATCAACAAATCTGGACTGGGCAAAAGTCCAAAAAGACACGTATCTGTTATGTTTTGGTATAATAAATGGTATTTTTGCACCTTCAATTCACCTGTGTGAATATAGAATTGCTGTTTTAAGATTACTTAGATGCTGCGTCAATGAACAGTTCTGGTGCGCAAAAAGTCAAAAGAACACGGATCTGTATTTTGCGTATAATACACGGTATTTTTTGCACCTTTCAATTCACTGTGGTGAATATGAATTTGCTGTTTAAGATTTACGTAGATGCTGCGTCAAATGAACAGTAACTGGGTGCCGCAAAAGTCAAAAAACACGTAACTGGTATGTTTTGATATAATAAACGTATTTTTTGACTCTTTCAATCACCTGTGGTGAATATAAGAAAATGCTTGTATTAAGATTTACGTAGATGCTGCGTCAATGAACAGTACTGGTGCGCAAAAAGTCAAAAAACACGTAACTACTGTTATGGATTGTATAATAAACTGTATTTTTTGCACCTTTTCCATCACCTGTGTGGAATAAATATTGCTGTTTATAAGATTACGTAGATGCATGCGTCATGAACATACTGGGTGCGCAAAATCAAAAACACGTAACTGTTATGTTTTGATATAATAAACGGTATTTTTTGACGAAACCTTTCAATTCACCTGTGGTGAATATAGAATTGCTGTTTCTTAAGATTTACGTAGATTGCAGCGTCGATGACATTAACTGGAGCGCAAATTCAAAAAAACACGTAACTGTTATGTTTTGATAGAATAAACTGTATTTTTTGCACCTTTCAATTCACCTGAGGTGAATATAGAAAGTGCTGTTTTAAGATTTATGTAGATGCTGCGTCAATGAAAACAGTATTGGGTGCGCAAAATCAAAAAACACGAATCTGGTTTATTTTTTCGAATAATACATCGTTAATTCTTTTGCACCTTTCAATTCACCTGTGTGAATATAGAATTGCTGTTTTAAGATTTACGAAGATGCTGCGTCAATGAACAGTACAGGGGTGCGCAATAAGTCAAAAAACACGTAACTGTCATGTTTTGGATATAATAAACTGTATTTGTTTTCACCTTTCAATTCACCTGTGGTGAATAATAGAAGATTGCTGTTTTAAGATTTACGGTAAGCTGCGTCAATGAAACACTTACTGGGTGCGCAAAATCAAAAAACACGTAACTGTTTATGTTTTTGGATATAATAAACTGTATTTTTGCACCTTTCAATTCACCTGTTGTGGAATATAGAATTGCTGTTTTAAGATTTACGTAGATGCTGCGTTCAATGAACATACTGGGTGCGCAAAAGTCCAAAAAACACGTATCTGTTATGTTTTCCGTAATAATACAACGGTATTTTTTGCACCGTTTCAATACACCTTGTGTGATATAGAATTGCTTGTTTTAAGATTATACGTAGATGCTGCGTCCAATGAACAGTACTGGGTGCGCAAAAGTCAAAAACACGTAACTGTTAGTTTTGATTCAAATAAACTGTATTTTTGCAACCTACAATTCACCTGTGGGGTGAATAGAAATTGCTGTTTTAAGATTTACGTAAATGCTGCGTCAATGAACATTACTGGGTGCGCAATAGTCAAAAAAACACTTATCGTTATGGTTTTTCGTATAATACACGGTATTTTTTTGCACCTTTCCAATTCACTGTGTTGAATATAGAATTGCTGTTTTAAGATTTAACGTAGATGCTCGCGTCAATGAACAGTACTGGTGCGCAAAAGTCAAAAAAACACGTAAAGTATGTTTTGATATAATAAACGGTATTTTTTGCACCTATTCAATTCACCTGTTGAATATAGAATGCTGTTCTTTAAGATTTTCGTAGATGCTGCGTCAATGTAACAGTAACTGGGTGCGCAAAAAGGTCAAAAAAACACGTAACAGTTATGTTTTGATATATAAACGGTATTTTTTGCACCTTTCAATTCACCGTGGTAATTATACGGAAAAATTGCTGTTTTAAGATTTACGTAGATCTTCGGGCGTCAATGAACATGTACTGGGTGCCGCAAAATTCAAAAAAAACACGTATCTGTTTATTTTTCGTATAAACATCGGTATATTTTTGCACCTTTCAATTCACCTGTGTGAATAAGAATGCTGTTTTAAGATTTACGAAATCTTGCGTCAATGAACAGTAACTGGGTGCGCAAAATCGAAAAACACGTACTGTTATGTTTTGATATAAAAACGGTATTTTTTGCACCTTTCATTCTCCTGTGGTGATATAGAATTGCTTTTTTAAGATTTAATTATATGCTGCTTCAATGAACATTACTGGGTGCGCTAAAGTCAAAAACACGTATCTGTTATCGTTTTTCGTATTAATACACGGTAATTTTTTTGCACCTTTCAATTCACCTGTGGTGAATATAGAATTGCTGTTTTTAAGATTACGTACATGCTGCGCAATGAACATACTGGGGTGCGCAAAAGTCAAAAACACGTACCTGTTTATGTTTTTGATATAAAAACGTATTTTTTGCACCTTTCAATTCATCCTGGATGTTGAATATAGAATCAGCTGTTTAAAGATTTTACGTAGATGCGGGGCGACAATGAACAGTACTGTGGTGGCGCAACAGTCAAAAACACACGCATCTGTTATGTTTTTCCGTTATAATAGGAACACGTATTTTTTGCAAACCTTTTCAATTCACCTGTGGTGAATATAGAATTTGCCTGTTTTAAATTTTTACATAGATGCTCGCGTCAATGAACAGTACTGGGTGGCTCAAAGTCAAAAAACACGTTACTGTATTATGTGTTGATATAATAAACGGTATTATTTTTGCACCTTCAATCACCTGTGGGTGAATATAGAATTGCTGTTTAAGATTTACGTAGATGCTCTCAATGAACAGTACTGGGTGCGCAATAGACAAAAAAACACGTATACTGTTATGTTTTTTTGGAAAATAAAAAATAATAAACGGTATTTTTTTGCACCTTTCAATGCACCTGTGGTGTATATAGATTGCCTGTTTAAGATTACTAGATGCCTGCGTCAATGGAACAGTAACGGGGGTGCGCAAAAGTCAAAAAACACCGTAACTGTTATGTTTTGATGATAATCAACGGTATATTTTTCACTTTCAATCACCTTGGTGAATACAGAGATTGCTGTATAAAGATTGACGTAGATGCTCGCGTCAATGAAAACAGTACTGGGTGCGCAAAAGTCAAAAAACACGTAACTTGATGTTTTCCGTAAGATACACGGTATTTTTGGCAACAAACAACCTGTCTTGATGCTGACTAACAAGATTGCTGGGATGCTGGATTGTAAATTTAAGCTTGCAAGGTTTGAAATATAAACCGTCACAGGTGTAATGGGTAAAATTGAACACCTATCTGAAATGTATACTGAAATAAAAGGTGGAGTTTTGCAGCTAACAAAGAGACCTGCATTACTAGAAATGATGTTTATCCAATATATAGTTCAGGACAGAACTGCCCAATATCCAGGAAATACTTCAAATAGCAAACTGTAAATAATGAATGATATTCCACCTAACAATATCTACACTATAGTCTTGGTGAACTTTTATCCAATGTTCTTTATAGATTGAGCTTTCTGTGTTCGCCCCGCGGGGCCCCCCCCCGCTACCCTCCGCCGTGGACTTTTACACCGGTAGATGCTGCTTTAAAATTCTCTAGCTAACTACACATAAAATCTTCAAATCTCTAATATAACAAATGAAGGATCACACTAATAGCAGAGGTTTCTTTCTGTGCAGAAATAGACTAATTTCCGCTGAGCTGTGTGCCCACAGGCAGAGCGCCTCCTTGATCCCTATGAGACGCTGAGAGACACTGATGCTGAAACAGGAAACAGCTGTCTAAGTAAAACGAGGTCATGTGATTTTTCCAGCCTATCGCAACCATACACATCCCAGTCATGAACGTCTCACACACATCTCACCCTGCCCTATTCAATAATCCTGATTTGTGGCCCCCAAAATTACAGGAAGCGCCGAAAAAGGCGCGTCTTAATAGATAGCTCAATTTTAACCTTAATTAGATGATCGGGAAAAATTCGATCACCAAAAAAAACCTTGCCGATTTAAACTTGTCGATAAAATCGCTAACACTATTTTTGACTGTGTTGACATTACGTTGGCTTCAAACATGGGCGATGTCGATCACCATCAAAAGGTTTTTTTCGATAGTGAGCAGTGATTATGAGCAGACCATTAAAGTCTAGGGGAGAGCAACAACACCTTCATTCTTACACCCAAGGGGGTGGAGAATTCGGAATTAACAGCCCAAATCAAATGGTACCTGCTACATTTTAGGCACAACATTAGGCTAAAAAAGCCACAAAAAAAAAAGGTCCACACCTTTCCCTTCCCTTCTTGTCCACACAGACCTTAAAACCTGCATCACCCACAATTAAAAAGTGCCAGAAGGCATATTATTTGAACCATCATTTTTTGAACTGGACATTAATTTATCCCTGTCCTGGAACGCGCATGCCCCAAAAACCCTGCATGACCCACAGTTTAAAAAGTCCCGGGAAGAAAGTAGTTTTTGAACCACCATTTTATTTTAACGGGATTTGTAATTGTAAAGGCTGCGGATATGTTGGCGCTATAGAAAAAAGATTATTATTTTTATTATATTAAACGGGGACATTGACAGAACGCCCGGGGACCGCATAGCCCATTAAACCTGTTGACCCACAGTTTAAAAGTGCCGAAAAATAGTCTTCAACCACCATTTTAGTTGAACTGGACTTTGAAAAACCCCTGTCCTGGACCACAGCAACCCTTAAACCTGTCTACCCACAGATTAAAAAGTGCCGGAAAAAGGATTTTTAAACCACCATTTTGTGAACTAAACATTACTGTCTTGTCCGGGGCCACGATCCCATTAAACCTGTCTAACCCCCAGATTAAAAAGTGCCGGAAAAGGAGTTTTAACCACCAATTTATTTGAACTGGACATTGACAAAACCCTTCCTGGACCCCCGCATGACCCTTTAAAACCTGTCTGACCCACAGATTAAAAAGTCCCAAAATAGGAGTCTTTCAACCACCATTTTAGTTGAACGGGACATTGACAAACCCTGTCCGGGACCGAGCATGCCCCTTAAACCTGTCTGACCCCACAGTTTAAAAAAAGTGCCGGGAAAAAGGAGTCTTTCACCACCATTTTAGTTGAACTGGACATATACTGCCCCTGCCTGGGCCACAGTATAAACTTTAAACCTTTTAAC
The DNA here is from genome assembly GCA_025379985.1 of Phyllomedusa bahiana. NCBI lineage: Eukaryota > Metazoa > Chordata > Amphibia > Anura > Hylidae > Phyllomedusa > Phyllomedusa bahiana. The sequence goes on along the minus strand of JAODAL010028091.1, from coordinate 8,640 downwards.
CCCCAATTTAAAAAAGTGCCAAAAAAAGGGTCTTTCAACCCAAATTTTAGTTGAACGGGACATTGAAAAAACCCTGTCCCTGGACCGCAGCATGACCCTTAAAACCTGTCTGACCCAAATTAAAAAGTGCCAAAAAAAGGAGTCTTTAAACCACCTTTTTAGTTGAATTGGACATTGACAAACCCTTCCGGACCGCAGATGACCCTTAAAACCCTGTCTGACCCACAGTTAAAAATCCCGGGAAAAACTAGTTTTTCAAAACCACCATTTTAGTTGAACTGGCTTGACAAACCTGCCCCGGGCCCGCAGCATGACCCTTAAACCCTGTTGACCCAAAAGTTTAAAAATGCCGGAAAAAAGGGAGTCTTTCAACACCATTTTAGTTGAACTGAACATATACTGTCTCTGCCGGGCCCACAGTATGACCATTAAATTTTCTGACCCCCAGATTAAAAAGTCCCCGGAAAAAGGAGCTTTCAACCACTATTTTAGTTGAATGCCCCTTGGCATCCCTTTTCCTGTGCCACAGCATGACCCAGGCCGGAGTTACAGTGGGTGCGGTAACCCCCCAGGCTGGCGCCTCATCTTTTAAACACGCGGGTTTTAAAATCCCCCTGAGACGCAGAACAAAAACGCGTGCTGAACAGAGTGCAAAGGGGAAATGTGAGAATATACCCTTTCCTCTACACATAAAGACTTGGGAGGCATCCCCCTCCGTATGGTGCGGACCAATTGACTTTTTGGAAATACTGTTCCAACGGTCCTTTTTCTTTGGCATTCTTTTTTCATTTTACTCAACGTCGGAGGAAGGTTTTGGTACTTTGTTTCTGTCCGTGCTCCTACCCAGCCTCTGAAAAACCTACATTGGTCAAGTTTTCGTCCCCTCCTTGTACAATTCAGAGGAATTTTTTTACCACTATTTGTACATGCAGTTGTTTAGTAGTTTAATTCTAGAAAACACATTTTAAAATAGGATGGAACCCCCAGTCTTGTTTCTCTTTTTTTAATTGTATTAAATGGGTTTTGTTCAATCAGGGATTGATACTATTTTTAAAGATTTTGAAAAAACAAGTCATTTGCAATATTGTCCATTAACAGTGTCCTACCTATTCCTGTTTCTGACAGCACCATCACCCTTGACCCCCTCTTGACAATTGGAAAACAAATGTCTGTTAGAAACAAAAAAAATTTTTGAAGGACCGTATATAGCTGCATTTCAAAGCAAAATGCCCCCAAAAATTTTAAAGAGACCCTTGAGCCACTTTGGGCAATTGTGAAGAACAAATGTCGTTAGAACAAAAATTTTTTTTTTAAAAAGGATCTTGTATAAACTGCATTTCAAAGCAAAAAGCCCCCCCAAAATTTAAAACTGACCCCTTTACCCCTTTGGACATTGTGAAGAACAAAAAGTCTGTTTGAAACAATTTTTTTTGTAAAAGGGCCTGTTATTGCTGCCTTTTAAAGCAGCATGACACAAAAAAAATTTTAAAAAATGACTTTTCAGCCACGTTAAAAATTGTGAGGGGGGAAATGCCACTTAAAAGCCACTTTCTGTTCCAAAGGACCATGATTATTGCGGGATCTCACAGCTCTGACCCAAAAAATTATAAATATGACTTCTCAGCCCCTATTAAAAAATTTTGGAGGGGGAAATGCCCCTTTAAAAACCCTTTTTTGTTCCAAAGGGCCATAATTATGCTGTATCCATACAACATGACCTCAAAACCCTTGACAATGCGAAAACTTCTTAAGATAAATGTGTAAAAGGAATACGGGTTTCATGAAAAACCCTTTGGGGTCTTTTACAGCCCCACAGCAAAACCACAAAAAGAACTGTTGGGAAAAGAGAATAAAAATTTCATAAGAAAAATCATTTAAAAAACATTTTTCAAGAGGACCATTTCTGTTTGAAGAGGGAAATTTAAGTAACCGCAACTAATCGGTGACCTCGGGGAATTGGGGCCACAACATCTCAGAGATCCAGCCCATTTTATCTTGAGAAAGTCAAACGATCCACATTATCTGTGGAAAGCTGGATCGTTTTTCTGTAAAGACTACCCCCACGTGCGAAAGGTCCGCTCAAAATGACGCTGGCGTGGGCAGGCACACCTCTATGGCGTGACGGCCGCCGGGCCATTCGTCCATTTTGGTACCCAGAAGTCTATTGGGTCCGGAACACATACAAAAACATCGGTGTTGAGACCAGATAGTCCGTCACCATGCTTAATGATCTCTGTGTGTTGGGTGTGTGCCCCCATTCATGGTTGGTGAGGGGTAAAAAAGATTGCCCAAAGGGTACCCTTAGCTTCTGCCACCTTGCCCCCTGCTGGCTAAGCCTACTTGGCACCTACTGCTGTCACGTCGGTGTTGTTCCACCGTGAATTTGGGAACGTGAAGCAGACGCAACAGATGTCCCCAGTTGATCAATCAGCAAGTCCCATTTCCCCCTTTTTTTCTCTTTTTTTGGGTGGGTGGAAGGAAAGTGCTGATTTTGTTTTGTACCCGGGGGGCCAGTAACTGTTGTTCATTTTTATGGCCTTTAAGCAGATCATGTTGGGGGAAAAGGAGATCCAACACTCATGTGGAGATGGAGCCCTTTATTTCCCAAACCTCTGGGGCGAGGGGCACGCAAACATTTCCTCATCTTTTCCCCCCCCCTCAAATTCGCGCCAACCCTTTCCCAAAGGGAGGACGTCGGAACATCGGTGTCTAGGAATACCCCCTCCTCCTCCTCCGCTGCCTCCCCACAGCTTTAAAACACCCGACTTGCCCGGATGAGCACCCTGAAGCTGATGCGCCACCTTGCACTAGCTTGGACCCCGAACCACTGCCTAATGAAGACCGATGAAATTGTGAAAATGTCGGGCCTTGTGGATTTGAAGGGGGAAAAGGCCCCGTTCCGCATCTGTGCCCGTTCCTCCTCCGTCGCTGCGGGGCCTGTTTTTTTCAGAATGTCCCAAAGTCGTTTCCGAACTAAAATCCCCCAAGCCATGGACAAGGCATTGTCCCCCCACTGACCATTTTGGTGGCTTCTTCAAAACTGGCAAAAGGGTGGGCGGCTCTTTCACCGCCTCCACTCTCGGGGGCTCAAAACCCCCAAAGGCCCCCACCCCTGCTTGTCAGGCCATGGTCCTTCGACTGCTAATGGCATTGCGCTGCTGCCACAAACCTGGGGTAATGTGGAGGGGGGACTTCCCCGTGTTGCCATGCAACAATGAGACGGTTGACGGGGGGGCCGAGTGACGCTGCAACGAGCCCGGGGGACGAAAGGGTGCGAACGGCGGACGTGGGAAATTAGACTTTTAGCCTTCCTCAACAGTCCAGACCCGGGGGCTCTTTAGAAAAATTTGGGGCGACAAGGTTAAGACATGGCCAGCAAAGGGGTGTGCTCCCCACCGATCTTAAGGGGGGCCTGCAATTTCCCCCGTTACGACTCCACCTTGCCTGGCCAAGGTTCTTGGGACCCAGCCGCCTCGGCTCCCTTTCTGAGAGAAGTCCACACTCCTACCCGTGTGTGGACAGCTCCAAGCAATTTAAATTTAACACGGCCTGGTTTCCTGGCACTGATGCCACCAGAGGACCTTTGGGGGGGAAAAAACCCTGCACCCCCTGCGGTTTTGAAAGGGCGCCGAGCCTGAAGCCACCCCTCACCCCAGGGAATCCACCCCCGTCACCCCTGGCTGTCACAGAGATATATCGGGGCCCTTGGCGTGCTTTTATCCTGTGTCGGTGGTCAATGGACTTTTCCGGAACAGTGCAACAACCGTGAAATTTTAGATGAAACGTGGGCCGGGCGGGGCGGGTTTTTTCTGGGAAAGAAATGCTGCTCGGCATCTGGTTTGGGGCGGCAAGGCAATGACGTGGCGGAACCCATCTGTGTCCACCGGGAAGGGAAAAGGGGAAAACTTTTCCCAAAGGGCCCAAAAAAGCCTGGCAATGCCAAACTTTCCAAGGTTTTTTGGTTTTGGGGGATAAATTTGGGGAAAAAGGGTTTTTCTTCTGCCCCCAAAAACCTAAAAAGACAAAAGGGCTGGTTTGGCCTAACTGGCCACTGTACGGGGGCAGGTCGCCAAACTGGGGGAAGGAGAAGGGGTAGGATGGGCCCTCTGGGGTGCTGGGGTACTCGGGCAAAACGGTGGGGGCCCTAAACCCAGGCTGTTTCCCTACATAAACTCGGGAAGACATGGGCATTTGGGAGGGAAGGGTTTGGGGTGGTGGCGGGGGAGGCGGAGAAAAAGGGGTGTGACAGGGGTTTTTGGGGGCCCCGGCGTCGGTCTGGCCTTTTTTGGCCAAGTTTTCCCCTCCTTTTCCCACTCATGCTTTCCCGCTCCCAATGTGACTAAATTTGGGTGGTGGTTTAACCCCCTAAGGTTCTTCCCTCTACTTTCCCGTTTACGGCAAAGGCGGCATATGACATCGCGGGGTGAATCAGGGCTTGGCCCAAAAAAGGGCCCAAACTTGAGGGGTCCGGGAAACCTTTTTTGGGACGGTAAATAAGCGAGGAGGGGGGTTTGCCGTGACCGGGGCTGGAGGAATAATATCAGCATTTTCTGCGACCGCCCTCTCCCTTTTTGAGGGGGAAACTCGACGGCCCACAAACCCCATCGTCTTCCTCCTCGTCCAGTGTGAAGCGCTCCCCAAAAAAGCAAATTCTGCTGAAAAGACCCCTTGGATCCGCAATGTTTATCATCACCCCATCATAAACACGGGTGACTTCGTCGTCCAAACATTTCCATCCAAAGGCTCGGGCTACAAGCAAGGGGGACGCAAGGCGCCCCCTTTTTTTCCCGGCCGGGATTTTTGCTGATTGCCCGGGCCCTTTCCTTCCCTCCTCTGATGGCATCAGTAACTGGCGTCAAAAGGCAGAGAAAGTCATCCCCCTTTGGCCTCTTAAATTTTTTTAAACATGCCTTCGCCCCCCAACCGCTTTTTGGGTCATCAAAGAGGTCTTCGAAAATGGATTATCCACAGTGGTGGGTACACGGGGTTGAAAATTTGGGCTCCCTTATTTTTTGGGAGGGATGCTGGTGATGCGATGACGACTTTTGTGGCCGTGACTGGGGGGAAACAAGGATTTAAGACTGCTGGATGCAGGTTGCATTAAAAAAACTGAAGGACAGATTGGCGACGCTGTTTTGTTACTGGGGATTCACAGGGGGCCTTTACCCAGGGAGACAGCCTGAAAGGTCCGCAACTGATGATCCCCCCCTGGCATGCATGTTTTTCGCCAGAAAGGAAGGGAAAACCTTCTCTCGACCTCTACTCTATGTCCTACCCCCCCCTTTGCTCGCTGGGTTCAAAAAAAATAAAAATTTTCAAAGTAGATCTATTAAAAATCAACAAAGGGTGGCCTTTCGCCAAAGTGGAAAAAAAACGAACTAAATGTATTCGGATAATGAAAAAGGGATTTTTTTTTGGGACCTATCAATCACCTGTGGGGACTAAAAAATTGCAAAAAATTTTACATGAAAATGCAAGGGCCTCAAAGAAAAAAGCTGTAGTGCAACCCCAAAATTAAAAAAAAACCCTATCTGTAATGTATTCAGAATTTAAAAAAAAGGTAATTTTTTTTTGGCAACCCCATCAATTTTACCTGTGGGAACTTAAAAATTTTCCTTTTGGGCCCCAAATTTTTAAATGCAAGGAGGCTCTATCGAAAAAAATCTGGACTGGGTTTAAAAGGGCCCAAAAAAACGTATCTGTAATTATTTTGGAATTAAAAAAAAGGGTATTTTTTGGCACCTATCAATTTACCTGTGGGGGACTAAAAAAATTTCAGTAATTCACATTTAAAATGGGAAGGTGCCTCAAATGAACAAACCGTAGTGCACCAAAGTCAAAAAAAACTTTTCTGTTTAAAGTAGGGCGGATTTAAAAAAAGGTATTTTTTTTTGGGACCTACATTCACCTGTTTGGGAACAAAACAATTGGGTGGATTCAAATTTAAAATTTCAAGGTGGCTCATCAACAAACTGGACTGGGTAAAAGTGCCAAAAACACCCTATCTGTAATGTATTCGGATAATAAAAGGTATTTTTTTCACCCATCAATTTACCTTTGGGGATAAAAAAAATTTTTGTATTTACATTTTAATGCAAAGGTTTCCTCAATGAAAAAGCTGTAGTGCACCAAAGTCCAAAAAAAAGACGAATTTGGGTTTAAAAAGTTTTTTTTTTGGAAAATTAAAAAGGGAAATTTTTTGGGACCTATCAAAACCCGTGGGTGCCCTTTCTTTGGGTTTTAATTTAAAATAAAAGGTTTGGATATATAAACAAAGGTGGAAAAGGGGGAAAATTGAAAAAAGGAAAAACCCCATCTGAAAAATTTTACTGATAACAAAAGTTGGGTTTTTGACCAAAAAAAGAGGGCCTGCAGTTACTAGAAAAATGTTTTACCTATAAAGTTCAGGGGTGGGCCCCAAAATCCGGGAAAAATTTTAATAAAAAATGTTTAAAAAATAAAGCTATTTTCAAAGTCTACACCCAAGTCTTGGGTGAACTTTATTTCCCGTATTCCCTTTTTAAAAAGCTTGTCCCGTGTTCGCCCCGGGGGCCCTCCCTCCCCCTCCCCCCCCTGGGCTTAAAAGCGGGAGATCTCCCTTTAAAAAAATTTTCCCAACCCAACTATATAAAATCTTTCCAATCCCCTAAAAACCCAAAATAAAAATTTTAAAAGGGTCACAGCTAAAAAGTAGAGGTTTTTTTGTGAAAAATATAATATTTTCCCCTGAGCTTGTTTTGGACACAAACAGAGGGGCCAAAGTCCCTTTCTTTTAAAATGCTGGGAGACAAAAGAGGCGAACAGGAAACGCTGTTCCAAAGGAAAACCCAGGGCATTTGATTTTTTTCCAAACCAATCGCAAACCCCAAAAACCCCTCCCCCGTCCAAAGACTCCCCACCCCACATCTCACCCCCGCTCTATCCGTAAACTGATTTGCTGGCCGCCAAAAATTTCAGGGGAAATGCCGAAAAAGGCGCGATCTTAATAGATGATGCACAGATTTTAACCTAAATTTTCGCATGAACTAAAAAAAAACCCATCACCATAAAAACTGTGCCCATTTTCAAAATTTTTTTCGATAATAATCCCCCTCAACACTATTTTTTTGAAACCCGTCCCTAAATGACTGCTCTACCTTTTAAAAAGTATTTTGTTTTTTTTTAACGATTTAAATTTCCCCTTTTAAGGGCCCCTTTTCTTTTGTGTAAAAAAGTCTATTTAATTTTCCCGTTTTTTGTATAAAACATTTTGAAGAAGACAGCTAAATTTCCCCTCAATATCTCATTAGCCCTAAAAGGTTAAACGCCGATTTTTTTCACTCTTCTACTACTTTTTTATGGGGTATCAAGGGACAACATTATACCCAAATAGGGCCCAGAACATGTGGGGCTACAATACGGCCTGAAAAAAGATCCCTTAATGTAGGGTTTAAAATTTAAGGGGCTTTTAAAGGGAAAAAATAATCTTGCATACTGTATAAAACTAATTTTACAAATTTTCCCCAAAGTTAAAATTTCTCCGTTTTCAAACAATTTTAAGGAAAAAGAAGGTGAAAAAAGGGAATTTTTCCCCAGGGCAAGTAGGGATGCAGAAACCCGGAAGGACAGGCAAAATGCCTCTTAACTAGGTTTTTGAATCAGAAGGGGGACGTGAGATATTTTGCAAATTTAAAATATAAGGAAAAGATAAAGATGTCTAGTTACAGACTTCCGTGTTTTTTAAAGAAGTAAAAAAAATTGAAAAAATGCTTTAGAGTATTGGTAAACCTAAACCCTTTTTTTCTGTTTCCCAAAAAGGGAATCCAAAAACACCCATTCCCCGTAACTAGATTGAGAACATCATTTTGGGACTTTGCCCTTCATACAATAATAGGTCCAGTCCAGCTGCCCTTTGTAAAAAAACCCTTTGAAAATTTTAGCATAAACCCCTTTTTTTACACTTAAAAAATCATGTTTTGGAAAACTTTACATTTTTGGGGGAACGAAGGGTGCTCACATTGTCTAGAGCCTTTATAACGCTAAAATAAGTTCATGCCATCCATTTATCATTAAAAAAAAAAGATGCAAAAATTTTCCCGTTTGATGTTTTTGAACAATAAAATGAAAAGCTGTGCTTTTCTAATCTATTTCCCCTCATCCAAATAAATTTTAAAAACCACCAAAAAACAAATTTGAAAAAAAATTACGCAAAAGTTTTCCCCAATAAAAAAGTTGTAAACGAAAACGAAAATAGTCCTTTAAACTTAAAAGTTTTTTTTATAGTTTTTGGGAAGGCAAAAAAAAAACAAGTCGTCCAACTAGTTTTTTCCCTTTTTGTGCTAAGGTTGTTGATTTCCCGAGGAAGGGAAAAACCCCCAATAGGTAGAATCCAAAATTTTCCCAATTTTAAGGGGAAAAAAATTTTTCCTGACTCCAAAACTGGCAATTTTAAAAAACCCTGATCATGGGCCCCTCTCCCCGAATCCAATTTCCCGTAACTTGTTATATTAAATTCGGGTCCAAAATGCTCCAAACCCTTTTTGAACTCCCGGTTATTGAATTCCCCCTACAATCCCCTCGCAGAGAAATTCCCCTAGTCCCCACGCTCTTACCCGTAAAGAAAACCCTTTCTATGTTTTTTTAGAAACCCTTTTTTTCCTC